>JAAEAF010011647.1:6986-67662 GCA_011037195.1 Triatoma infestans | reverse complement strand
TACAAAATTACCTCTACACAACTACCATACACAACTACCTCTACACTGTTACCACTGCACAAGTACCTCTACACAACTATCTCTACAAAATTACCTCTACACAGTTACCTCTGCACAGCTACCTCTACACAACTTCCTCTACACAACTACCTCTACACAGCAACCTTTACACAACTTCCTCAACACAAGTAGCTCTACACAACTACCTCTACACACATACCTCTACACAGCTACCTCTACACAACTTCCTCTACACAACTACCTCTACCCAACTACCTCTACACAGCTACCTCTACATTGTTACCTCTACCCAATTACCTCTACCCAACTACCTCTACACAATACCTCTACACAGTTACCTCTGCACAGCTACCTCTACACAACTTCCTCTACACAACTACCTCTACACAACTACCTCTACACAATAACCTTTACACAACTACCTCTACACACTTACCTCTGCACAACTACCTCTACACAACTACCTCTGCTCAGCTGCCTCTACACAACTTCCTCTACACAACTGCCTTTAAATAACTATCTCTGAACAACTTCCTCTACACAACTACCTCTACACAATTCCCTCTACCCAAATTAATTTTTATTGGATTAACTCAAAGACTTGTATCTTGAAACTTGGATTAGAGGGTACATATCACTAACAAATCCCAAACGCAAACAATTCCCTCTACAGAAATTAATTTTTATTGGATTAACTCAAAGACTTGTACCTTGAAACTTGGATGAGAGGGTACGTAACACTAACTAAAAAGATGTTTGTTTCTGCTCGGAAGCCAGGCTGCGCTGAAGGCGCTGAGTTCATGTATCTTCACTTTCAGGTTGGTGTTAGAATGTTCTAAAAGACTGGAAGAACTTTCTTCTCTGAAGCATTTGCTTCTATTCTGGATACCAGGCCATATGGGAATTTTAGGGAATGAGGAGGTGGATAGGTTTGCCAAATTAGGCGCTTCTTTCCCTTCCATTGGTCCCGAGCCGGCTGTTGGCCTGTCATCTGGCACATGTCTGTCAGGCTTGTCAGACAGTTGGTTGTCAGCAGTCCAAAATGCTCATCGGGTGTCCGGACAGGGCTATTAGTGAGACATCTTTCACGGAGCTCTCTCAGACATCTGGTTGGATCCCTTACTGGACATTATGGTTTAAGGAGGCTCTCTACGTAATAGGGCTCATGCCGGATCCACTTTTTAGTGTCTGTGTGACAGAGGAGTAAACACCCATCCATTTTATGACAGATTGCCTGGTTTTGAGGAAATTAGGTTCAGGACCTTTGTTCGGACTGCGATGAATCTAAGATGGATTAGACCCGGATCTGGATATTTGTTCTAGACCCGGTTTGTTGTTGTTTTTCTTGGGTTAGCTATATGTGCCCAGTGAGGCTTTGGATAGCGTAGGTTTGGTCCCTCCCGCATACAAATAAAATAATAATAATAATAATAATAATAACTCAAAGACATCCGGATAGTACTAAATGTATAAAATTGTTTGCAGAATTTAAAAATTTGCGCCGCCCTTTTATACAACAATGAATGTGTTTACGAAAGAAGAATTTATTCAGAATTAAGTTACACCTAACCCTGCATTTACGTAGATATTTTCCGTTCTTCGTGTATATATATATATGTATACTTTTTTTTTACGCAGGTGAAAATTGCGTTAATAGAGTCTGCTTTATTGCCAGCAAAATTGAAATTCCTTTTTATCTTGCTAGATTTTCAAAAATGAATTTTCACAGGAAAATATATATATTTTGAAGTTCCTTAAGAACGAAAAAAAAAATGTTATCAGTGAATCCTGTGTATGGGTGTGTTTATGTGACTCTAAGCAAAAATCTCAAACAAAAATGATCACAGGAAACTTGAAACTTGGTATTCCAATTAAATACCTCTTCCCCAAAGTTTTAATCAAAATCCAGCAACCGAAGTACGCACTCTTTATTGAAAAACAATGTTTTCTTTTTTCCATTTTTCACGACTTTCTTTTAATTTCGTGTACTATTTAAACAAATTAATGCCTATCACTTTTATTTGAAACATTTTTCTGGGAATATTGAGTTTTTCTGGGGGGGCAGTTGTCAGGAAAAACAGTAGCCCTCAGGTTCCACTTTAGTATAATGTATAGTTCTACTGCCTATATAATATTAATATATATACAAGATGCATTTGTGGAATTCCAAATTTGAAGAAACTTGATTAACCGGAAGTGCGATTTTAACGAAAGGGTTTTTGATTTTTTTTTTTTAATTTCCTCAAAATAAAAAAAACTACAATAATTGTCTTTAAACTTGGAAGCCAACTGCATATGGCTGCTATAAATGCCTATCACTTTTATTTGTAATATATTTTTACGAAAAAAAAAAATTGATAGTTCTGGGAATTCGTAGCGTTAAATTTCAAATATTATATGGTGTTGGTTCAGTGTTATTGAACGCTCTTTTTTGGTCTGCAATGTAATCACGTCTACTACCTGCCTGGGTAGGTACTTGTCCCCCCACCACCTCTATATATTTAAGTTAGAAGTAAAATTTTGAAGTTTAAAGAAACTTTATTTTAAATACATATGTATTAACACATATGTAGTAGAAGGTCGTGTGAGGGTTTCACGCTAGCTTTTTTTTTTGTTTTACTGCACTAACAGTGGTTTTTCTTCTTTTTCAAGTCTATTTAAAATTTCCATTTTCATTCCAAAGACACGGATTTTCTCTTTCACCGTATAATTGTACTTTTGTTAAACAAAATCTGGGCGAAAATTTTTAATAAATATAATTAGCTCAATTAAAAGTTGATAATGTAGTGGGAGAAAGAAATGAAAGAAAATAATAGTTTTGAAAAATAGTTTAGAATATTTTATAGTTTGAAAAATAGAATTTTGTTAATATTTTAAATGTATCTTAGTGCAGTGAAAAGAGTCAGGTCCTATAATTTAAGGTCATTGCTATAAAGATACAAAGGTACAAGAATCCGTTAAATTAATACAATGCCACTTGGCCAACTGTTTTGTAAGAGAAGGCATTCTTTTGGACAGTCTGCATTCAGCTTTCAAAGCCAGAACACTTACTTCAGGAATCGCTCTCCAAAAATTCAGTGCCACTTTTAGTTAAAACATAAGAGCTTTGCATTTAATCTAGATAAATACTTAATTTCATAAAATAATAGTTGTGATATTGTAAAATATTTAAATATCTTTAAAGATAATATATTTAATTTAATCTACCAGTGTTTTCTTAATTATTCTTATTACTTCTCTCTTAAACAAATATACATACAAGCCCTTTTACTAAACCACTCAAGCCACTACAAGCTACCATCACTACAAACATACAACAATCACAATCACAATCACACCAAATAACATTTCAATAACCTTACTGTTTGTTTGGTTTGCTTTTTAAAAAAAACAAGGATATCATTACAAAGGCCATTTTTTTAAGACGAATTCCAGCTTTTGTAGTACCTAATTAAGAACTTTATTAAACTTAAATTGTCTTCCTGAGCATTTTTTCTGCTGCACTGGCGTGTTTTTATCATTGTAAAATTTGCAACAAGAAGTAGGAAAAGAAAAAATTGTTATCGCTTACAAGAAAATTCTCAGCGCAAAAGAAAAACTCTAAATTCTAAACAAAAAATAACAAAACAAAAAACAAAAAAAAAACAAAAACGTCAGTGTTATGTAAGTCTATGTTCAAGTAAGAATTTGGGTCTCTCTGATATGTAATAAATTAAAAGATTAAAAAAAATATTTATTTTCGGAAGCATGGTAATGCCGCAATATCCATGGATAATTTGCAGCGTAAGAAGGAACTCGCTTAAAAAAAGTATGGGATTAATGGAGTGATTGGATGCGTTTTAAAGATCGGAACACGAAGAAAAATGATTGTGAATGCAAATCAGCCTCAGGTTTATTTTTCCCCCCAAAAAAACTACAGGAGGTGGTAATGCCTAGAAATTTTCTTCTACAACTGTCGTTCTCATTATTAATTAACTTCCAGGAACTCCTGTCCTGTACTTTCAGACTTTCTGACTTTTTGCTTTCTACTTTCTCGCTTCCTCCATCCACCTTCTCCTTCACATCTTCTTTGTGGATAGTTCTCACACAACTTTTCAACTCCTCTGTCCTCTCTATCCATTCTCTGTAGATATTCCAGTCACTCCAGGCTTTTTGTTTGTTTTCACCTTGGCATGATAAATATACTATATGGCATGATACCCTACGCTTCTTGTAGCATTTTATTTTGCCACTTCCATTTACTCAAATTAGAGCGAAAAATCTTTTCACAACACGTAATACCCACATTCGGAGCTTATTCCTCAGGCATACTACTGCTAGGATCACCTTTTGTAAACTTTCAGTTGATGCTTCCTAGAAATGATGGGATTTCTATATCTTTAGCGTAAACTTATACCTACTTTCGGCAACTTTCTTTCCCTTGATTTCACTTTTAATGTCTCCTTCTTTTTTTTTAGCTCTAAAGCCCTTGTATAGCTCTGGCTTCCTTGTTAAATTTCCTCCAGTCTTCTCTCTTTTTTTTACCTTGCACATCAAATCAATTATGTTTGTTTAAAATCAATAAACAAATGGTGTAGGTCGATGTTATATTCATAACAGTACTGTATATCATCCTCACTGATTTTTTTTTTTTTTTTTTTTCCATTAGCTACGAGGCCATAGCCATAATATCTTATATTTGATGTTGCAAATTTTGTCTTAATTAACCTACATACATCATTCATGCAAATAAATACTTCCATTCAAATAAATACTAGCATTCATAATAAGTTAGCTATTTACAAAATATTTACATCTAGCTATTGTATACACAAAGACACACACACACACACACGCACGCACTACTCACACTCACCATACTAATCCTTCAAACGAAATTGGGGTGGAGTACTCAATATTCCTCGCACCCCTTTAAACTTAAACCTATAACAAAACTACAACCAGATGTCCAAACCCATTATGCTGGATATTTTCCATATAAAATACTAACCATTATCGTATTTATAAATCGATAGGAAACGTATTAATTCCTGGAGTACATACACATTTTCAGAGAATATAATATTTTCATAGTTGAAGGGACACATTAAATATGTATATATTATTAAAGAAAGTATTTTTTTCTGGAGAATATTTACTGCAGATCATCACAATGTGTCTGAAGTCTTCAATTTCCTGGCACAGTTCACAAAGAGGTGAGGAACATAACCCTATTCTATGCATATAAGACCTACAGACTGCATGATTGGCTCTAAGCCTGCTTACAATAGTCACTACTTTTTTACTTATATTTAAACCCCTAAACCAGGTTATCTTTTTCAAAGTAGGATAATATTTCTTATACATGCTACCTGTATCACTATTTATATATTTCCCTTGCCAATCAATCAAAATTTTTCTATCTGTTACTATTTCCAAGTCGTTATATGGCAAAGAGATATAATCCACATATTCCCCCTTCACAGTGGCCACTTTTGCCATTAAATCCACTGTAACATTATCCCTTAATCCACTATGTCCCTTCAACCAACCAAAATTTACTTTCACATCTTTCTCAATTAATAAATGTATTGTCAATAAAACCTCATTTAATATAAAATTATTTTCAAAAGGTACTTTAATATTCTCTAATTTAATAAGAGAACTTTGGCTGTCGCTGAAAAGATGATGTTGTTGGTCGATAGTCGATCGATTCCTAGGAAAGCCAGCCTAGCGTGGTAGTCACCTAATATATTTTCTTAATTCCGCCTTTTTTCGACAAAATTCCAAAATAAAAAACAATTCTATAAATTTGAAACAGATTATATTCAAATTTATTATTCTATCAATGCTTTCTAATATACCTTAATATTAATTAGATGGTAAAGCCAAATTGACGACATATTTTAGAAGAGTACTTAACAATGCTGCCCCAACCCTCTGCAAAAAGTCAATTTTCCTAGAGAAAAAAGGGTTTCAAATAAAAGTGTCTGGCACTTTGTTGTAAACGAAGTACACAAAGTTTAGGGGGAAAAAATCGTTGGAGCCATTTTGGCTAGAAAATCGCAAAAACTGAAGGGAGTAAATTCGCACTTCCGGTTGATGGATTTTTGTGTGAAACTTTCGTGTTCACAAAACACAAGCAGCGCATACGCTAAAAAAAGTTTTTTCAAACTCGGAAGACCTCAAAATATATCTATTTTGCGGTTAAAACTCATTTTTCGAAAATTTGTTCGGGTCACAATACTTCCTCTTATTGGACGAAAAAGAGAAAGTAAAAATAAATAAATAAATAGAAATAAGTCATAAGAATGATATGAGGAGTGTTATTTGTATATGTGAAGTGATATGTGTATAAATAAATACGTTTGTTTGTATATATATGTTGGGAGAGTGAGATGCAACAGGTTCAGTAGTGTTAGGACGGTAGTACAGTCCATACCGGTTCCCCTACTTACTTACTAAACTACTTTACTACATAACAACACACCTCTAATACCAAAAAAAGAGAAAGAGTGTAAGAGAGAGAGAGACTCTCCGTTTTACTTGGCAGTGGTGCCAACATACCTTTGTGAATTGTCATTGCTTTCAAAAAGAAAAAATCATTTGTTTCACCTTAAAACTGGTGAGGGGGGAATAGTTACGAATATTTGAAAGCTCATACACCATCAGCGGGAGAGGGGACTAATCTTTTTCAAGAAAATAATTGGCTTCAAAAAAAAATTGCCAACTAAGTCTTGCCAAATTTGTTTTGTATATTCCACTATCTACTAATTAAACAAAGCTTTATGTTTGAAATTCTATCAAGTACTCATCATTGTTTTGTTCTGGGCAATCACATTCACTTTAAAACGTAGCTCGCCATTATTTTCTCTGGATGCTAAGTTAATTACTATTGTTTTTACTTCCTAATGGACCCAAATCCTGATTACTCGCTGGCCAAAGATAAGACTGCCAGCAAATAGACCTCGTGCCGGGACCCAGTTTTAGTATTTATCTACTTAAATTATGGTATATGCCATATGGTAAAACCATGGTAAAACACTCTTTTATTTCCTAATTAAATTTATTATATTGTAAATGTGGTAAAGTAATTTAATACCTATTTTTTCAGGCATTTTGTTGTCCAAATTGAACTTACTACTTTTCTATATAATCCTCCCTTCTTTGACTTCAGAACACATATTAAACTTCGCCTGCAGTATCGATTGCATTCAGCGATAGAAGGAAACATCATGGACTGTTCAAGAAGCCAGTTTCACATTTTTCTTTAGAGCATTTGCATTGGGAAATCGTAATCTATCTTCGGGATTTGAAAGACTAAGTAATCGCCGAAAGCCAGGGTTGGAATGTGTGGCAGATGAATGCCGGAACGAAGCTCTAAGTACTACACTTTCTTTGTAGACCCATATTGAGCTGCAGTCTTTCAGTCCCACTAATCCACAATCCATTCATTCAAAATTCAGTCTTTCAGTTTCACCAATCAGCTACTGTATTATTAACCACTCGCCTTACCTATTGTTTATAATACTTAAAACTTTTGTTTGTTGAATCCCCTGATTATGTACCTAACTGATACTTTAAATGTATCTGTATCTCTTTATCCGCGCCATTAAACTCAACATTTTACTTTCTCACATCCCCTAGTAAGAGGAAGTATTTATGATCGTGTCATATTTTCGATATAGAGCTTTTATCGCAATTACATGTTAAAAGATCCCACAAATAAAGATAAAGTTTTTTAGAAAATAACAAAACTTGATTCCAATTGAACGTACCACTTTTCAGTGTAATTCCCCACCCTTAAATTCAACACACATATAAAACTTTGCCTCCAGTATCGAATGCCCCCAGATTAGTAGGAACATCTTGGCTGCCTGGAACGCTATAACACGGTTTTTGACAACATTTGCATTGAGAAATCGTTATCTACGCAGATATTTCTTTAGGTTATGAAAGAGAAAGTAATCATCCGGAACCAGGTCTGGTATGTATGTTAGATAAATGATGGAACGACGTTCTAAATACTTCACTTTCTTTATAGACACACATTGATCTGCACAGGCCATCCTATCAATTTCTGACCTAACTACAGACTGAACTGTAAGTGTATGGTGTGTGTGCATATCAAGACATGTCTCAACCTGCAAAGATAAGCTCAGCTCTCTAATAAGAAAGAGAGGCATAAACTTAATGGAACGTCTCTGTACGTTTGTTTGTGTGAACAAAATATTCAAAAATAAAAATAAGCCGGAAAGTCAAAGTTCCGTTCCAGTTAGAGGTACCACAGCATCTAAATGTTTGGTCAATATCCATCAAGCGGAATTACGTATTTACTGATTTTTGTTTTCAAGTGGTCATCGTTATCATCTTGGGATTTACTTAGACCGAAGACTTATACACGACTTAAAAGAATCCAACTAAACAGACTCTTTCGACATTAAAAGACTACTGGACCTCCCTAGTCAACAAAAGACTAATTTATATTTTAAAGCCTATCTGGGCGTAAGGGATAGAACTATGGGTTCAACCGAACGCTCAAATCTTCAAAGATCCCTGTAAACGCTCCTTTTTACGTCTCCAACCGAACCATACAGAATGACCTTAATATACCATTTCATTGCTCAAGCCGCCCAAACTCATAACAGGAAATTCCATATAACCTCCAATCTCATACAAATCCTTTAGTTCAACACCAATCTTCTCGAAATATTCCTAATAACCCTCCTAGACGTCTAAAAAGACAATGGCCTCGTGATCTCCTCTCAAGTGAAGAGAGTGAATAGTATTTTTGTGTAGTTTCGGTGTGTTACCATTGGATAGCTTCTTCACTCATTATGTATTGTAGTGTGTAAATCTTTGGGCGAATTCATAAATGTAAATGTATCGAAATATATTCTTGTTATATATTTTATGATTGTAACGTAAGGATTTTTTCCGATGTATATATTTATAAATTTGGGTTTTTTGAAGGTTGGAAGGCACAAAAGAAACAGTTAGTTGAGTCAGAGATACCTGCTTACTCCTATCACTACATTTATTTAGGACAAAGGGAATTTCCCTCTTCTCACTTTCTCCGGGGTGGAGGTAGAATATATAAGGTGGACCCTTTTAGGGAAGGGGGTCAGTTCAAAATTTTATACCATAAAAAGAGTGAAGTCCGTCATTAGAAAAAGCCATGTTACAGTAGTGAGTGGTGGAAGTGCCCCAAGAAACCCAACCTTCTTCAAGTCAGAAAATATGTAAAATATGTAAGTTTTATAAAAAGCAGTTTCTCCTAAATGACAAGACACTTATGTTGTTGTATCTCAATATTGTATTTATTAATTTTTGACATATACTTTTTATTTTAATTATATATTTTTTGAATCTATATATTTAATTGTTTTTTCATCCTCTCCAACTTCTATATAAACACAGACCTCACGAGATCCCTTTAGAGAAGAAATGAATACGTCTAATTTAATTTACCCCCCCCCATACATAAACCTTACAGTATAATATGTTCTTTTTTAATATTGTTATTTATAGCGCTGTCGGGCTGATTGTGGCATAAATAAAGATTAAAAAAAAAAAAAATTCACCATTTTTTTTGGTTGTGGTTGGTTCCGCAGAGCTGGAAAGCATCAGAGATATTTTCCATGATAGTCTGCTTCTTTTTTATGGTCATCGACCTGTTTCGGACGTTCACCGATCATCAGGATGCTTTTTGTGTCAAACATGTGATTATATAGATTTGCACAGAGTGTATCAACAAAATTTGCTCTGTGCAAATCTATGTTATCAACAATGTTTGTCAAGAAGCATCCTGATGGTGGGCGAATGCCCGAAACTGGTCGATGACCACAAAAAAGAAGCAGGCGCAATCATGGAAAATATCTCTGATGATTATCATGATTTTCTTTAAACTTGGAATGGATAATTTTTCAAAAATATAGAGATCAGTCATTTTTTGGGGGGAAAAAATTGATTTTAGTTAATCAGTTTCTGGAACTAAGACGTTAGGTTTTATCTAACTCTAAACTGCATAGTCATTTTCTTTTTCTGGATTAGATGGACAGCCTAAGAGAAAAGTCGGTGTATTTCACACCAAATTTTTTTTTTTCTCGGGAGAAAAAAAATTAGAATATTAGTTGAATTGTGGCTTTAGAGACTTTTTGCCTTCCAATAAATTGCCTATTCCTCCACTTGAAGAAAAAGACAAGGTTTTATCAAATATTTTTTTTTTTTTTAATTTCTGTTTTAAGGTGTTCCGGGCGGTGCACGGGCGACAAATATTTTCCCACTATATTGTCATTTACTAATCAAATACAACATAAACTATAATTTCAGTTTTTGAACAGGAGAAAGTGTTCAGGCATCAAATTTTTTTTTTTTTTAATTTTTATAGAAATAAAATGTAACAAAAAAAGAAAAATGGATAAAACGTCCAAATAGAAAAAAATAAAGAAAGACATAAAAATGGCAATATGCAACACAAATTGCACCACGTACTTAGAGAGATTGTGTGGCGCGTGGTGCAATACATGTATGTCACTTGGTCACAAGCTATCTTCACTTAAAGACGACAGTATTTCCGCTTGTTGAACTAGCATCTCTCTATCTCTGTCTACTTTCCTGTCTGTCGTTCTCTCTCTCTCCCCCATGAATGGACGGGAGGAAAACATTGCTTTAATGACAACAATGTCTTGTGTTCTATCATTTTATCTTTTCTTTCTTCAGATAATTTTATTAACTCCGCTAAGTGGGAGATATAAGAAAAATAAGTAGACTGGGGTTGGTTACGCTGATCGAAAACTATTAAATATTATTTTGATATATATATGTAGTGAATTTTGTCATTATTACATTGTTTTGTAAGGCCTTTTTGTCTATCAGAGCGAATTTTTTTATTACTTCCTAAGGATTGACCTAAAACGGAAACAAAATATATTACTAATAATTGCATTCCAAGAGTTTTCCTTTTTTGCCCTGGTCCAGTGCTTCTCTTTCCTTGGTCCCAACTGATGTTGGATCTTCATTCATCGTCAATGACTGTTTAAAAAAAATGCAACATTGACTTCCCTCTCTTCTCTTGATTGATGATATCATTGATTGATTTCCGAAACCGATCAGAACTAAGTAAAAGAAGCTCATGGCTCTTATGACTTCATCACGACTCTCATTTCGCGTATATTTATGCACAGCCCACCGTTGATCGTCACAGTTATTAAAGAATACTGCAGTCTGATTGCTACCGTAGAGGATTACAGTATTCTTCCGTTAATGTTGAATGGTCAACGTTGAACTATGCAATATAAACCCGGCATTTTTCACAACTTATATTTGGGCGTTTAAGAAAGTGAGCACATAGGGTATGTAGAGAAGAGAGTCCAGATTAGCGTAATTCGAGCCACGAATTCTAGGCCTTCATCTGGTCGTTTACTCTAGTCATTGTTTAGAGTTGCTTGGTAAAGAACTAACTTCTTGAAAACTATTTGTAGATTGTTGTTATTGTTAGGAAAGCTGGTTGAAGACAACTTATCTCCGAATTGTCTCATTCTCTGATCCATTCTTCATGACTCCCTTCTTGACAAAAAGGGAGAATTCCCTTCTTTTTTTTTTCAATCCAAAATCCGGCAAGCTAGGGTTGGTGTTCAAAGAAGCTTTTTAATCTTGCAGCATTTTTAATAAAATCGCGTATTAGGTGGGCGATGGATGCGGCCAGATGCGCAGTATATGTCGGCAGATTTGACACAACATGGAGTCTTTTGGCATGTTGTTGGGAAACTTCATTATACGCTATATTTATTTCCCTTGCATAATTGAACATAATACTGTGATCAAGATTGAAACTTAAGGAGTATGCCCAGATGCAGTGTCTTTCCAGACTAGAACATGAAGTCAGACCTAGGCGGCATTCCAATACCTACTGGCGAAGAAGGTTCATCGTGGGTTCTGGTCAAGAGAGGGGGTGGTTTCATAAGGTTGTAAGCGCCATTGAAGAAGAAGATTGGAAAAACAAGTAAAAAATGCTAATTTTGAAAAATATCGAAAATCTGTAAGAGTTTAGTGAGAAAAGACAAATGGATGTTCCCAGCTACTTTGTATAGTTAACAGATAAACTGTAGAGAGTATTTCCAAAATAAAAGATGTTATATTTAACTTGTCCTTAATGCTTGGAAATCGTGATAAACGACAATTAAGAGAATACTCCTTAATCGTGTTTTTTACAATAACAGAAATCCTAAACACTTTTATGTTTAGTATGAATATATATAAATCATAGCAAACTGAAAGCTAAAAGTTTCTGGAATGTTGTACATAACCCAGATTTTAAATAGTAAATGGAGGCACTTTTTAAAATGGAACCTGTTCTATGTTAGAGGAAGTATCCGTTTTTCGCTTCTTCTCTTTCTTTCATTCTCTTTTTTTTTCCGAACTCCCTTTTTGCAGCGGGAAGTGGACCATGCGTACCGAGACATGTTTCCATATAAGGACAGAGATGCCGGGCCGTCAGACAACTATTATAGGACGAGGGCACACAATAAAACTGGTAGCCAATTACTATGGAGAGAAATTTCTACTTGTTCGTTAGTTGATTATGGCCGGGTCAGAGATTTTCTATTCAATTTTTCCAAGAAATCCTTTCTATTTTCTAATTGATGTTATTTAAAAAAATAAAAAATAAAAAAAATCTAAACTGAAACACTCACAATGACTTTCTCTTACTGCGGTTTATATAATTTTAAAATAATAAATTTATATTCATTACCTACTCAAGGGCAGATTAAGTTGAAATGATTACATTACATTCCACAATACAGAAGCATAAATAATATTGAACAAACCCCCAAAAAATACTTTAACGTCGCACTCACAGGTTTAAAGAAAATCGTCGGAAACGTTTTTGATATATATAGATATATATATATATATATATATATATATAAACCACACCTCCACATTTGAAAAAATGAAGTTGGTGCCTGTATCTCGCTTCTAGAAGCACCAAAACAAATTTGCAAATTAAATTTGGTTTTCGAACAAACAACTACGGGGACACGTATTTTTTAGTTTTTTTCTAGCTATCTTAGTTTCCGAGAAATAGTCGTTATCCCATATACCTTGGGACATCCTGTATATTCGAAATTTAAAGAAAATGTTTCGAGTCATTTTCGGAAAACTTCAGTAAAATCGCATTCGTGATCATTAATATTGATCGAAACCTAATTGTAAGATGCGATGGTGGTGGTAGGTAACTAAACGGATTATCATGTTTGATCTACCTGCGATTTTTCTTTTTTTAAATTTTTTTTTTCTCTTTGAGCAGTAAGAGAAAGTAAAAAAATCTGGTATGTAACGGTCACACGATTTTTCTCTTACTCCTTAACGGTCACAGTTTTTTACTTTACTACAAGTTTTTCATATTATATATCATTTGTTTTATAAATATACTATGGTGTGGGTGGAGGGAAGAGCCGATTCAGACAGAAACTGAAAATCTGAGAACCAAACGGTTCTCGGATAGTTTCTAAGTTTCTGCGATGTTTTTTTAATATTTTGTTCGCGCACACACACATACACTCACACACACACATATATATATATATATATACACATATATACGCAGGACCTCAAAACATGCATTTTCGGAGAGAACTCAATTTCAACTCGATCACAAATAATAGGTGTAAGATATACTTATACCGTTTCCTGTTAGGTAAATATTCCAAGTCAGTGTGCGTACAAGAGCAATAGATAAGAAGATATCATAAGTACAGCCCAAAGAACGGATACATTAGCCTTTTTTTTCTACGCACAGCGGAAATCATCCTGGGAAGCACCTACATTGACTACTAAAGAAATTGGATTTCCCCGTGAGCATATTAAAAAATTACCAAAATAAAATTTCAAAGTTGTTATGGTTTATCATATTATCAAATATCATGCTTATATATATTTATGTTCAACAACATTTATACTATCTTACGATCAATCAGCTCGTATTTTATCATTTCTTGTCAGTAACTATTTCACAGAAGTCCACGGCTGACTCAGTGGTCTTTTGCTTTGTTCTACAATCAAAGAATAATTAAAATAAAATAGTAAGATAGTATGGGTAATTAATTATCAAAGAATGTGCGCTGGCCTTTTAAAAAGGGATAAACAACATATGTTTACCCAACCTAGGTCCCTAATAAAAACACCCTACTTAGGTTCTAACAAAAACATTTTTAAAAATACCAGTGTATCAACTAAATCTGCTCGGTGCAAGTCTATGTTATCACACTGCTTTGACAAGAACATCCTGATGATAGGCAAACGCTCGAAACCGGTCGATGCTCACACAAAAAGAACACGCTGTTACGGAAAATATCTCCGATAAAATTTCAAATTTGGCAAGAAGGAGGGATGACAATTGACAATTGCTGAAGGAAATGTTGGGATCCCCCCTAAACAAGTTTAACTTCCAGGCTCGGCCTCAACTCCCGGAGTCGTATCCTAACCATCTGTACCACTTTTAAAAATATCATGATATCTATTATTTCCGTTTTTATTGTTATGGTATTTAATCGGCTTAAATTATTGTTATATATTTTGAAGTTTATAAATTATTTATATTTATTTTTTTTACATTTGTTTATGTATTTATTTTAATTTAAGAGGTTTATCGGTTGTTAGTTATCATTTTTCTACATTTTAAGGGGTATATATATTTGATAGACCTACAGCACTAATAGTATTGTGATAATATTATATTCTGAGTTCTCCCTCTTTCTATGTTTTACATTTCGGGAACAAAATATATTTTCAATAGCTTGTCTTGAAGTTGACAGTCTTGAAATTGTTTTTGAATTATTTAAGAATTTTTTCGTTTATATAGAATCACTTCAAAGAAAACATATGCATTTTCGTTTATATAGAGTCATATTAACAAAAACACATATATGCATATAGAGTCACTTCAAGAATTCAAGAAATTACATGCATCCCTACAGCGCCATCACTCAGAAGCCTATATTGATCGCCTTGCCACTTACTTCTTCATCAGCAACACTCGCCAAGAAGTGTTTGCCAATCAGCCTACCACCAGAGTAACGCTCACCCACTCAAGCAGCGTTCGCTCGAGAAGAAGACGTTCCATCACGAGAGTAATGCTCAATCACAGCATTTGCTCGAGAAGAAGGCGATCCATCACCAGAGCAGCGCTCACACATTCAAGTAGCGTTTGCTCCAGAAGAAGATGACTGTAGTCTATTATCACGACTCGAGCCTTGGGCAGAGGTTGGCACATACGCCTCTTCGCATAACCAGAGGATAACTGCAAGCTTCTATCACTCTAGAATTGACCTCGCAAATTTTTCGTGCCGAAAAATTCTGCCAGAAGGGGGATAAGGTATGATGCAAGAAACTAAAAATATATTTACTTTGGAAAAAGAATCAAAAGATCAAGACTATTGACAATTCCCTTGCAAAAGCACATTCAGATAGAAGAGGCCTATGTCCTTTGTAAGAGTTCATTGATTGATAGCATTGTCCACCCCTTCTCTGCACAGGGGGAGATCTGAACGAACAATGAAAGACCATTCAAGTGCTTCAAGAAGTTGGTTGTAACACGCGGAAGCAGAACACTGTTTTTCGCTCTTGCTCTTAAGCATCAATGCATATTAAGAAGTTTATAATATCTTGCAAATATCTTGTAGTTATTATTTTAATAGAATATATTTATTGTTAGCAGAGGTGATTACTTTCTTATTACTAATACTTCTCTCTTAAACATATATACTTTATAAGCCCTTTTACAAAACGCTCGTGCTACTACAAACATACAACACAACATCACAATAACATTTCATAATGTTGTCATAGTTATCGACAATATTTCTATAATTCTAAATATCAAGATATAATAATTCAAACTATAAATCTAGTAAATTTTCCTTATACTTTTCAACGATATTTCCCATCAGTTTATTGCTATTGTACTTATAATAAATTTCTCCAAAGTTGGGAAAGCTATCAATACTATATACATATATCGACTACATAATAGACTCATCGATATGTAAATGATAAAAAGAAATTGTTACTCTACATACGTATACAATGAGGAAATTTCGCCCGTCACCGTATTAAGTATCAAATCCTAGAATACCATTTCAATCCAGTGGAACGACCCACTAATACAATTGGCCACTTACCAACTTATACACACTCTTCTTCTCACCATATTCATTGGCCTATTCATTTCTAATTGATTGTCTTTGTTTAAGATCGGCTTCGTTTCTTTTATTTTTTTTTTTTTTTTTTTTTTGAGGTGACATTACATTTTTTTATAAAATTTCTTTTTTTTTCTGTTTACCTAGTTTTTTTTTTTTACAAACCTATATACAAATTTTTTATATTTCTATTTTTTCTGTTACTGTTTGTTATGAAGAGAAAGTATTGAGATCATGTCAAATTGTTGAGTTTTTCATTCGAAAGTATATGTTTTAATAGCCCCACAATTTTAAAAAATTAAGTTTTTAGAATATATTTGTGCATACAATATGAGTCTTGTTACATTTTCAATATCGAGTTTTCACCAGAAATCCATGTTTCCAGGCCCATTAATCCGAATGTGGTAGTTAAAAAATTATTCGTTTATGGACAGCATAACTCGAAAAACAGAAAAATCGCTGCAAGTATATTCCTGATATTTTCGTTTAAGTTCTATCAGGTCAGGTCGAATACTTTAAGTCAAAATCCGGAAAAAGTACCAGTATTTTGCAATTTAAAATGAGTCCAACAATTTTTCTTATTACTTTGATATAAAAATTACACATATTACAGTATATAAACCTATCACTGGAATTTATTTCTTTTTTTTTGGTGTTAGGTCTTTTTTAAATAAATAAAAACTAAATTTGCTTCGCCAATACTTCGGTGAAAGTTTATAAGTTTATTTCCGTCTTCAAAAGCTCCAATATATCGATAATATTGTAAAAATGGTTGTTGAGGTTCAACTTCACATAATTAAAAAAAAAAAAAAAAAAAAAAAAAAAAATAACCTCTCCTTTTCAAATTTTCACCGACGTTTCGGCAAATTGATTGGACTTCTTCAGGGTAAAAATTTTTTCTTTATGAATTTATTTCTTAAAAACTATAGTTTAACTTGTGATATACCATCAAAACTTGTGCTTTAATTACCCTTAAATGAATTTTTCCCGGTGAAATGTTTCAAATAAAATTTGTAGCTCTTTGTATGTATAGAGTTGATATAATAAAGAAGTTTAAAGAAAATCGTTGGACCTATTTTTGAGAAAATCGCGAAAAACTGGAAAGGAAAAAAAAAAAGCATTCAATAAAGTGGCACTTCCGAAATCTTTGTGTCTGATGCTGATGGTTGTACCTAAATGGAATATACCAAGATTGTGCTTCCTGCAACTTTTCGTTTTTGACATATTCTGTTCTCATACAGAGACATATACACAGACCAATTTATAAAAACCACTTTTTAGGACCCAGGGGAGTTCAAAACGTGTATTTCCGGTTGTAATAGCAAGGGAGAATTACATCAGCAAGAGAGAGCAGACAGACGAGAGAATTAAGAGAGAGAAGACAGACCCTCTCTGGTACTCTCTGACTTAAGGAGGCTACAGTGGGAGAACCTATATATAAACCAGTGAGAATATCTGTATCTATCTATCTATCTATCTATCAGATTCAACCATACATCGCATCGTGTTATATCTCTACTCTCACCTTTTATTCTATAAAATAATTACAAGTCCAGTGCAGTTTGTAATTATTAAACTTATAGCTATATTATAACAGTGTCTTCATATCTCGTCTAATTAATCAATCCCAATTTCTCTCCTCATCAACTCCATTATACCGGGGAAAACTCAATTTCAAAAATCTGGCAAGTTCGCAATACTTGTCTGTTTGTGTGTATATACTTTATTATTCGTAAGAGAAAGTAATAACATTTAGTAAAATTGGACAAATGCGTTGGTTTATGGGTTATTTTGTTAACATAAACAGATCATCCTCCGAAAAAACTTTTTTTTTCGCACTCAGATGATTTCAAAACATACATTTTCCATTGAAAACTCATTTTCAAAAATTTGGCAATATGGTAATACTTTACTCTTTACCAAAGGAGTAAAAGAAAGTAAAAAAAAAAAAAACGCTGTAAGAGACGATTCTCGTAAATGGTGTGTGCGGACGATGAGAACATTTTTAACTTTTACTATATTATTACTTTTACATAGATATATGTAACATAAAAATAATGGCTGTTATGAAAATATTTGCGGTTTAATGATTTATACTTTAGTAAAAATTACTACTTGTCTGTTTGTATATATATGTGCGTGTTTGTGTATGGTGAGTGGAGTTGTTAAGAAAGAAGTTTAGGAAAGTAGTGTATAACATTGACCATGTGCTCTCTCAGTGGGTTGATGATGATAACCTTGGCCTAAAGTGAGTTACAGCTGCTGCTGTCCAGACGGCAGTGGTCACCAGTGAAAGTACAAGGATCGGGTAAGAGACCGCTGAAGTAGGAGGGGGGCAGAATTGGTTGGTCTCTCTCTCTTTTATGAACTAACGACTGAACTCAAAAAGTTTTTTTACTGTTCATATATTTCATATAACTAACTGTATTCTCTGTAATATATTACAGAGGATCTATATAATTCGATAGGGTTTTTATTTATTCAGATTTTATATATATATATATATATATCTTATAGGAGTAATAAAAAATGAATATAAATCTATATATACATGAGAAGGGTTTACCTTAAGGGAATAGAGAGTACTTTATACAAAGTACTGAAGCTTTCTAAATCTAAAAACATAGCTCTTCTCTTTTTATATTTGAAATATGATCATGTTTCACGATTCTTTATAATTTCCCCCCCACCGATCCATTGATCACCCAAGTAAAAAGTAATAATTTTACATCTGTTATTGCAGAGAGAGAAAGAAAAGCAAAATTAAATTTCTAACAATTTCCATGAATTATTTATTCATATATATATATTTTCCATTCTTTTCCTCTCATATATTTTTACTTTCTCATATTTTTTTTACTTTCTCTTACTCCTAGTAAGAGGAAGTATTGTAATCGTGTCAAATTTTCGATATTGTTTTTCGTATAAATTAAAAACTTATAATTTCATCGTTAATTAGGCCAATATCTTCTCCAATTGGTTCAATATTTTACCAAAGAATTATTAATTAAATTAATTAAAAAGAATTTTTTTTTTTTGCTTCCTCTTACTCCTCCTAGTGGCTGCAAGGGGTATCTGTTGCATACAGTTACTTTGGGAGTAGCGACCCCACGGGTTACCACAGCTCAGTACTCCATGCACTTCGTCAGAACAGTATACAGTACACTTAAAAATTACATGTACTGTAACTTTTGCAGACAAGGACAAAACAGTACACAAACTAGGGTCTCCGTCTCTAGTTAATTGGCATAAGCCAAATGAGAAGGAGGAGATTAGCTTAGTGGTAGAGCGCTGGAGACTAGCCACGCGGAGGTCCCGGGTTCGAATCTCGCATGCTGCCCTTAGATTTTCTCTTCCTACGATCCTCTCTAGCTCATTGTCCAGTGATGGGCAGTGTTGTCTTTAGGTGGAGAACACTGCTCATAGGCCGGCAGTGCACTGCGAAGGCTCCGGGGGACACAATAGATCTTTTAGTTCGCAGTCCAATAATCCCCAGCAACAATCTACTCCTTCTTGGATAGATAGATAGATAGAATTTTTTATTTACAAGTTATTTACATATAATATGTACAAACTTTGGAAACAGGAGTATAAATGCACATAACATTACACCCTCCAGTGAGCTAAACTGTAGACAAAGTTTAATCAATTACAATTTTCTGGGAAAAAGAAAAGAAAAACCCAATGAATTTATGAAAAATTAGCTTCTAAGGATGTTTTTGATACGCTTGTGCCTATAATCAAGAGTCATATCGTAACTGGCTATGGACCGGCAGAGAGGGTTTGGGTGGACAGTGATGTTAGTCAGAAGTTTTGTTAGTCGGTTTTTTTATGTAGTCAGTAATTGTGGATGTGTGAGTTAGTTCGTGAAGATGTGATATACGTGTGTAGCGGGCCCATGTCAGTAACAAAACGGAGGAATTTATTTTGGACAATTTGGAGTTTGGAAAGGTTGCTCTTACATGTAAAGCTCCAAGCTGAGCAAGCATAAGTGAGCATCGGACGGATTATAACTTTATAAAGGATTAATTTGTTTTTTGTGGACAATTTGGAGTTGCGGGAGAGAAGTGGGAAAGAGGAGTCTAATAATGGCTGTCTTACCAGCGATATTTCTGTCTTTTATGTGTGCAGTGAAGTTAAGTCTGCGGTCCATTGTCACGCCAAGATATTTGATACTGATCTCCTTCTTGGTATTGTGGAAAAGTATTGTTGTAATTGTGTCAATTTTTCAATATTAAGTTTTCACCGGGAAATTCAAGTTTTTAAGATCTCCTAAGCCCGAAAAAGTGAGTTATATAGAAAATGGTGTGCGTATGTGAACAACACAGCTAAAACGCAAATTTTTATACTACTAAACTGAATTATAATTCGTTTTCACATTCATTATAAAGAGCTGCTACTTTTATTTGTAAGACTTTTCCAGGAAAGTTCATTTATTTAAGAGCGTTAGGGGGCAGGGGTAGGGTCATATTTTCCTATACAATCCTAATTAGGTTTATAGTACGATTCCTTCATTTAAATAAAATTAATTAGGTATAAATGGATATGATAGGCAAATTCTGAGTGTGAAAGAGCATGTAATTAATATAAAGCTTTATAAAATGCTAATTTTTGGTGTGAAACACTCACACATCTTTCTTTTACACAAATTAATACAATATAATCAAGAAATTTTCCTTTAAAATTGCAACTTTACAATGTTTAATGGGAATGGCCATAGAAATAGTGGTGGAGATTTTACTTATAGATCTGAGCGTGCTCTTATAGAACGCTCTCATTCAATACCAACAAAGCAAATTTAAAAAAATATATTACATTACGATACAGGTTGGTACAACTAATTGGTAGGATATTCTTATAATTTAAAAAATAATTTATAAACTGTCAACTTAGTATTCAATTTGTTAAAATAACTCTATATACTGTATTTCAGATTATAATAAAATTATGAATATTGATCTTCCCATGATGATGGCACGCAGAGTGCCGAAACTTCGGGAATAATGTAAATTGCAAAGAAAAATATAATCTAAAGGCTGTAGTAAGGTTCATAAATCTACAACCCTTAATCTAAGTATAATTACATAAGAACAACCATAAAATACAATTTAATGCAGCAAATTTAAATTTAAACAGACACGAAAAACCCCTTTAAATCAATGTTTGCAGAAAATTCTTTCTAATAAAAGTGATATGGCTCTATCTTCGCCGCAAGCATTCCAAGTTTAAAAGAAATCGTTGTAACCATTTTGGAGGAAATTCTCAATAACTTGAAAACTTATTCTGTGAAATTGTACCTTCCGTTAACCTGGGTTTTTTTTTTCAAATTTCGAATTCTATCAATGTTTCTAATGTGTATTAATATCATGTAGTAGCAAGAACATATATTATGCAGAAGTGATAGGTACTTTAGAAGAAGATCTAAACTACCAGTAGACAATATGATATTTACCTCAATATTAAAACCCATCTGGACGTACGGCATTGAGTTATGGGGTTCAACAAAACGTTCCAATCTCCAAAGACTACAATCCCTTCAAGCCAAAATCTTTCGCGCCATCGTTAATACTCTTTTCTATGTTTCCAATCGTCAATCTAGTCGGCCGAATCCGGTAAAAAAAAAAATTCCATCAACCCTGCAATCCCATCCGCACTATTCCAGATAACCCTCCCAAGCGTTTAAAACTCCAGTCGCCTCGTGATTTCCTTTCTTCAAGCTATGAAAGCTATTAGTTGCTCAGCTTGTAGGGAGTGCTACCGCTAGGTAGTTTCTCTCCTCTAAGTACGCATGCAGTAAAGTGCAGTGTTACTTATAACGAAGAAAACGCTGGAGTTATAATAAAAAAAAAAAAACTTTAGACTTTACAGGGAAGCATAACGCTACCATTCCCCCATAACCCCTCAAAAAAAAAAAACATTTTCCTGGGAAATATTTCGAGACAAATTGATTGATATTTATGTGTGTAAATAGTATACACAAAGTTTAAAGAAAATCACCATTGGAGCGGTTTTCGAGAAAACATGAAAAACTGGAAGAAAGGAAATCAGTTAAATCAATACTTCCGGTTGGTTCATGGTGATTTTGCCCGAAATCTTCGTATAATAACATTTTTGAGATATTCTATTAACACACATACATACATAAATGTAAGTATATATACATACATTCGCTAAAACATTTTCTTTTTTTTTCTTTTTTTTTTACATATTTCTAGGACCCTAAAAGATATATTTTAAAGGTGAAAACTTGATTTTACGAAAATCTGGCACGATCGCAATACTTGAGGAAGAGAGAAAGTAAAGATTATTGGCAGTTAAAACCAAATTCTCTCTTTAATTATAAGAACATGAGTTTCAGTCTAGTCTTTTTAAAATGTATTTTTTTTTTCGTATAATAAGGAAATCCTCCAGCCATGTTTACCTTTTGCACACTTGAACGGTTGCGTGCAGCCCATTAGGACCCCTTCTTTTGGCCGCTTTTTTTTTTTTTAGGATCGCCACTCCTCACTTTCAAGTAATTTTTTTTTAACAGTGGGTCTTCTAAGGAAAAGCATTTAAATTGAACTTCATTGATAGTAATTCTGTAGTGACTTGTTTTTTTTTTGTTTTTTGCTTTTTTTTTGAAGTAAATTTGATCAAAACTTCAAACTTGTTTGGTCAATTACTAATTAAAACCTTTTACCAAACTATCAAAACTATCTTTACTATATATCCTGTTTAGATATACAAAGCAGTAGAAATGTTAATAGTAAGTTTACGTTACTTTCTAAGGAAAATCATGAAACTTTCCCAACAATCTTTGCTATTTATAGAAAAGTAACAATCATTTATTGATGGAGATTATTGTTGAAGGTTGTATTTTAACAAAGGTAACGTCCAAACTGTATTGTTCATCATCATCATGTCACCACTACCTTCACTGTATCTGTTATTTGTCTATTGTGTTACGTTTTACTATTCAATATATATTTAGTGGACATGTGTTACTAATCCATATGACGGACCTATTTTATATTTCCCTTCTATTTTTTTTGTATGTCTCTGACAGTTTTCGGCCAGAATTTCCCTTTTTCCTATATACATCTTTAGAAAGTATTTTTTAATTTTTTTTTTATTTGTTATACTGATGATAAGAATATTGTCCCATTTTTACTTCTTTTTTTTAGAGCCTTGAAATGGTACTTATAGAAGTAATATAAAAAAAGCATCTCTAGATTCTAGACGGGTTTACTAATTGTGAGAAACTCTACACTTTATGGGTAAGAGAAAGGTACTGCCTATGTAATGGTAATGGTACTGTAATGTGATTGGGTAGATGTGTTGTAGTATAATGTGATGTGATTGGATAGATATGTTATATGTGTGTATGTTGTAGCACAAGCGGTATTGAAAGGGCTTGTGTGTATAGTATATTTTAAAGAGAGAGAAGTAAGAAGTCACCACTGCTTACAATGCATAATGTGACTATATTTGAATTATTGAATAATGTGTATAACAATTACAACTTAATTGTAATAAATGTAAAAAGCTTATAAATATATAGAAACTCTTGCACTTGATTGATTTAAAGATCAAATGTTTACGTAAAACTAACTGGGGCATTGACGTTCTCTCTCGAATGGATACTGGTTGAATGCTTTGGAATTCACTGAAGAAATAATGCTCTTCTTGGTAGTTAAAAACCTGCCCTTTATATTTGATTTCTAGAAGGGGGTTAAAAGACAAAGAGTGGCCGATTTCTCCGATCTCTCTTGTAACGGTGCCTTGTATCTGCGTTTTGATCCCTTTAAAAATGTTTACCTTTACTCATTTTTTTTTTCTTTTTATATTAAGGCGCGTCAACATTTATGGTCATTTGCGCCCGGAGCATTCTCAGTGACTGCCGGCTTCCGGACAGTGTTCTCATGTTACAGACAACAGCGTCCATCACCGGACAGTGAACTGTAGAAGCTCCTAGGAAGAAAAAATCTAAGGGCAGCACAGCTGGATTCGAACCCGAGTCCTCCGCGTGGAAATCCAGTACGCTAACCACTTAGCTATTCCCTTCCCTTGCCTTTACTAATATTTTTAAAATACATTTATAAAATATAATTTATTGCATCCGGCACAGTACCGTATGTGATGTGATTTTAATGTGATAACAATGAGAACTGATCTATATACACAATTATATTTTAACGAATTTTATTGAATAACGCAAGAAGAGGTAATAAGGGCAGAGTGACCGAGCGAAGAATGATATGTGGCTAGTTAGAACTCTTGCTGGTTCTAATGGTGGTGAACTAGTATAGGCTGTGTGAACCTTGTTGAAGTTTGATGTAGCGATTAATGATTTGCTCATTTGCTAAGTTTATCTGGTGAGTTCACATTAATCCCTGTTAATGTTTTATGTAAAATCACATAACTTTTATGTTATCAATGTTTAGGGAACCTTTGTTACATTTTTCTGTTTAGCGAAAATATACATCGTTCTAAACCCTACCTTCTCAGATGTCGGTTTTAATCAATTATTGAATTCAATCAATCAATTCTTTAATCTTCAAATTTTCCTCATTTGTCCTTAGCATAAATAAATATACTAGAGGAGATGAAAGGACCAAGAGAGCAGCCTACCATCCGAGGCAGGCAGAGAAAAAGATTACATTGTAGAGAGCGCTAATAATATTTTTTGAATTTTAACGTTCCAGATTCCACAGAATCACCTACCTAGAAACAATTTTTTTTCCCCCCAGAAAAATATTACAAATAAAAGTAATAATTTTCATAACTTTGCGCAGAGTCAGTATTCCAAGTTTTATGGAGACTGTTATAATAGTTATTTTCGATTTTATAATCCCATAAAACGCAAAATAAAAACTATTCGGTAAAGTTGTACTTCCCGTTTAGTCGATTTTTTTCAAATTTGGTATTCTAACAATGTTTTGAATGTATTATTAATATTGTATAAGTTGTGGAACCATATATTGTATTGATTGATTACACTGATTTAAAGGAAAAGATTAACGCTACTGTTCCTCCCTCCAAAAAAGTCAAGACTCCAAAGTCAAGAACTTACTCCAAAAAAGTCAAGTTTCCCGGAAAATTGTTTTAAATAAAAGTTAATAGCTATATACGTATCTGTGTAGAGAGTATACGAAGTTTACTGAGTAATCTTTGGAGTTGATTTCGAGAATAATCGCAAAAAATTTAAAGAAGAAAAAAACAAAGTCACACTTCACAGATAGATGAATTTTGCCTGAAACCTTCAAAGAAATGTCATCATAGAGAGCTAGGGACAACTAAGAAGGTTTATTATACACCAGTTTCTTTTGAAGTAAAAGTTAAACATTACTATTCCCCTCCCCCCACCATTGGAGTTAATTGAATACAAAACTGTTAAAAAGATTGTTAAAGACACATACATATGTATATAAATGTCGTTAAAAGAAAACAAGATTAAGACATTATTATTATCATTGTAATTATTTTTGTAAATAGTACAGTCAGCTGATTTGACAGATGAGTTTGCATTTCTTTTCTTTTGAAAAAAAGTAATTGTTCTATTGTATAGTTGTAAATATGTTTCTTTATGTATTCTAGTACGGCTAAGATACTATTTTTTTTTTAAATACTTTAGAATATTCAATAACTCGCAACATTGTTCAAATCTATAATTATTCTTTAGTAAAGCACTACATATACATAACAATGGTTTATGTATATGTATTATATTCTTATACCTAATTATGCACTCAAATTAAAGTTAAAAAAAAGCGAATTATACGTTGCACTAATTGCGATAACTACCCAAGAAAATGCCAGATTATACGCTAATTGGTTAGAAAGTTTTTTTTTTTCTTTTATGTATTTCCCCGGCAGATTTTTTTACCCCCTTAATAGAATGAATAGAAGACCTTTATCCGCTTTTCTTTTTATAATGATCAACCTATGATAGAAGACAAAAAAAAAAAAGGAAAATTTGGTGTGGAAAAAATTCTTATTATAATTCTCATAGTTTTTTTATGAGAAAAACGTTCTTAAAAGTCGAAGTTTGTATTAAATTTTAATTGTATTTAATGTTATAAATTTTCTGAATCATTATAATTTATATCTTGGCAGCACTTTAGAAAGGTAGATCATCAATCACCATGCATTTTATTAGGACCCACAAAAAAAAAAAATAATTAATTTTCTCGGAAAATTACTTAGTGTAAGAAGTTTAAAGAAAATCTGTAGAGCCATTTTCAATAACCGGAACTACTAATCAATATCCGTCCAATCAATCTGTCCGATTAACAGATTTTTTTTCTTTATCGTAAACTTGGTTCGTCGTTTAATGATTCCTAGAAAAGTGTGCATTGTTTTTTTCTCTCTCTCTCTCTCTCTCTCTCTCTCACACACACACACACACACACACACACACACCGAGAACCCATAAATAGCAGGAGTGTGTGAAAATTGTTGTGGTCGTGTCCAGCTGAGCTGGAAAATATCAATATCCTTTTTTTTTCCCCATGATAACCTGTTTCACTCGAGTGTACTATGAGGGATTTTTTTTGCTCCGTTCAAGTCTATGTTATCACATTGTTTTATCAAGACATTCTGATGATGATGATGGGCCAACGCTCGAAATTGGTCGATAACCTCAAAATGAAATATCTCTTAGTGTGATAAGTGGTGATTTTCTTCATGCTAACTGTCATATAGCACTGCGTATAAAGCCATTGGGAAAGCCTACAATAAAAATCTTATTGAAATAACACATTGGAGGGGGTAAAAACCACAGTGTCATAAGCCTCACTGAATCCAACTAAAAAAGAAATAGTTTTCTCGAATAGAAATGAATGGTGACAAGAATTTAAATTTATAGTTTCAAAGGAAATCGTTAGTGCTCCTTTTTTTTTTCCTTTTGAAAAAATTTCGAAAACACTCAATAAAGTCACATTAATTTTTTTCTGTAAAAAGTTCTCGATCATATCTTCATGGTGATTTCTAAGGAATGGATTATTATACGTGAACTCTTCTTCTTTGATAATTCGTTTATGAGAAATTCTGTTCATACGTAAAAACACACAAAACGCTACAAATATATTATTCGTACTTAGATAATTGAAAGATCGCAGCACTTACATAATATATAGTGCAAACTGTAAGGAGAAATGTATTTCATACTGCCTAAAAGTGTTATTCCAATCGCATTTATCTGGATGAGAGTCAATTCAGAAAAAAATTTTGGGTACAAATGAAATATGCATAATTATGTTCTCAAATAAAAATTGCAATAATGAGTAAGTATTTAAATTTAAGATATAGTTGTTGTCTTATCTTAAATTTAAATAACTATATCTTAAATTTAAATACTGACTCATTATTGCAATTTGCTGTATAAGTTGGTTTTAGAAGTGTGGCTAAAAGAGGAGATGCCAAACGATTGGAAGAGTGCTTTGATCTGTCCCTTGCACAAGAAGGGAAGTAAGTTGAAATGCACGAACTACCGCGGTATAGCTCTTCTTATTTCGGCATCTAAAGTGTTAGCAGTGCTAATTACCAAAAGAATCTCCGATAGAGCTGAAGACATCTTAGGGGACTACCACTGTGGTTTTCGCTAGGGAAGATCCACGACCGTTCAGATTTTTTCAATGAGTATGTTGATGGACAAATTTTATGAAAATATTGATCTCCATCAAATTTATGTGGATTTTAAGATGGCGTATGACAGAGTCTCCCGGATAGTACTTGTTAGTTGTATGAGGGAACTCCAGATACCAGCCAAGCTGATCAGACTGGTAAAAATGGCCTTGACCAGAACCACGGCAAAGGTAGTCATTCAGAATACTCTGTCATTTACAGGGTTTCCTGTAAATGTGGGGCTGAGGCAGGGAGATCCGATGTCCCCCGTTCTCTTTAATTTAATTCTGGAAGTGGCTGTCCGTAATATAACCGAGAATCCCGGGGGTAGCATTTATAACCGCCTATCGCAGCTTTTTGCTTATGCCGATGACGTAGCAATTGTTGCAAGATCGGCAGCTGCACTAAAAAATGCTTTGGGGGAATTAGAGAAAGGAGCCGCAAAATATGGTCTAGAAATAAATGAAGAAAAGACTAAATATATGGTGACCACTAGAAGATTGAGGAGATTCGGCGACTTACAAGTTGCTGAACATCGCTTTAAGGCTACAAAAGATTTCAAGTATCTAGGCAGCTTACTAACGTGCAAAAACGACGTAAGCCAGGATATTAAGAGTAGAATAAGCGCTGGAAATAGATGTTATGCAGCCTTGCTGCCGACATCCGAAATAAATGCATATCAAGACAGGCAAAAGTCACCATTTATAGGACGATCCTCAGACCATTAGTTTTGTATGGTTCCGAAACCTGGACCCTAAGGAAGGCGGATGAAAGAAAATTAAATACCTGGGAAAGGAAGTTGTTGCGGACGATATATGGGCCTATCCAGGAAAATGGAGTATACCGAATAAGGAGGAATAAGGAACTAAGAGAGCTTTACAGGGAGGATGATCTTGTGGCTACAGCAAAGACAGGCAGACCGCGCTGGTTGGGGCATCTGCACTGGTTGGGGCAAAGAGGCTCTATGAAGGGCATCCCGGAAGGAAAAGACCGCGGGGCAGGCTCCGTTTAAAATGGTTACAGGATGTACAAGAGGATCTGGGGAAGATGGAGGTAAGGCAATGGAAAAGGAAAGTGGATGATAGAGACGTCTGGCAGCAAATTCTTCTGGCGAAGGCCAAGGTTCTTCAAGGACCGTAGAGCCAATGGAAGAAGAAGAAGAAGAATTTAAATTTAAACACTTCCTATATTATTAGGATAAAAATTTATTCGATTTGTCATGTACGTCATCTCTCCTGTTTAGAGATTCTATAATAGTGATTTCAGCTTCATTTTCTTTTTTAAATTAATTAAAAGAAAAGAAATTTGTAAATTAATATTGGCAACTATTTAAATTAAGAAGAAAGTGTCCATTACTTTAATTGAAATCAAACGGTTTCAATTTAGGTAGGTAGGTTTACTTTTAGCATATCTAGAATTCAACAATTTCCGGTCCATGTGAAATTGCACTAGCGAAACTCACTAGCGAAAATGAAACACCTTTATTTAACATTTAACATTTTAATAGATAAGTAAACAGTTTATGGAGATTGACGTTATTAAACAAACTTCTGTAACCATTCAGAAGGTAACTTCCTTTGTTTACATTGCAAAGAAAACACTGTTCCTTTAATTAACTTATAAATACCAGCTATACTTTAGTTTTAAACAAAAAACTTTAGTTGAATACGTGGATGGGTCTGCAATGCTGGATAACATCTGGTATTATATCCGTCGTAGCATGCATATTAATAGGTCATTGTATATATATATATATATATATATTTGGTATATATATACCAAAACTTAATTTAAATCCGTCACTGTTTTTATGGATAAAATAGAAAACTAAAATTAAAAAAAAACTCATTTCCGGTCAACCGATTTTCTTCGGAATCCAGAATTTTGGCAATAATAAAACTTAAATGAATTTCCCGGAGAAATTGTTCAAATAAAAGTAAAATGCATAAGTTTTTCTAAGTTTAAAGCCCCGTTGGAGCCAATATCGAGAAAACCGTTGGAGCCAATATCGAGAAAATCGTAAAAAAAAAAAAATTAAAAAAATCCATTCAGTAAAGTACTTCCGGTTGAGGAATTTTGACAGATAACTTCCTGTCCGGATCCCATGGTGATAACCAAACGGTATGTCAAGTTTGACCTTTCTGCGATGGATGTTTCGTAAACTCATAATTTTAGCAACGCATTTATTAATATTTTGTGTGTGTGAAAACAAAACTTCCGGCTTTCATTACACTGAAGTGGCACTTAAGAGAAAAGCTTAAGGTCGCTGGAAAACTATTTCAGTTGAAAGTGATAGGCCTTCATCAAATTAGTTTAATAAAAGAAGTTTAAAGAAAATAATCGTTGGAAGCCATCATTGAGAAACTTTGGAATAACTGAAATAGTGCTTCCGGTTGTATCGGAATAATGTCTTAGCTTGTTACGAACAGCACAATTTTTTTTTTCGAATTTAAAGGAACCTCACCAAATGTATGACGGGTAAAAACTTCATTTCGGAAGCATGACCGATAGCCGTACTACTTATTACACAGTAGTTAGAGAAAGTAAAAATAAATTAATACTTAGTGTGTTTAGTTTTTGTGTATTTAACTAGGACACCGGTGACCGACCAACTTGAGTTTGACATTCCTAACCATTGGCAACGCCCTTGTATTCACAAAAACCGTGCCAAAACAAGATTTTTTTTTTTTTTTTGTTTAAATAGATTGACATCACTTTTCAAAACCACTTTTGAAGTACGATATTGATGAAAAAGAATTCCATCACAACTTACACCTAGAACTTTCACTCCTGTCAGAATAAGACTCGAAACTTTTATTTTAAACTTAAAATAGTCTGGTGAAATATTTCTCCTTCCGGTTTTATTGGTCGATCCTTACGGTTCAGATATTTAGTGTCCCCTTCAAAAAAATGCCCCTTAAATATTTTTTGAAAATACTAAAATTTGTAATCCGCAATACACAACCGTGTATGTATATTGCGAGTTTGGATATTTAGTATAATAGGTTGTATAATAGGGATAGGTATTATAGGTTTGTTCAAAAAACAAGCAGTTGCTAACTGAAAACTGATTATCAGTCTACGCATGCGTGGCCTCTGATTTTGTTTGTGATTAATTTGAATTTGAATGTTGTTGGAACCCACTTTTGTTATTAAAAAAAAAACATATATTCATATATATTCTGCCTAAAAAAAGTTGCCACAATTGAATCAAGTGTAAAAACTTTTACTACACATGCCCGGACATTTTAGTAGCACTGACTTTATTCTGATTAATCACAAACTACGTAGTTTCAAACTGGTTTGAGATTAAAGTTGGTACATTTGCTACTTTTTAGTTTGAAATCGTTTTTGAATGTTTGTTAGAATGCCCATTTTTACCATTGTACAAACACTTTAATCTGTGATTTTTTGGGGGGATGGTGGTGGGGAGGTTCTCTGGGGGAATAGTGACGATAAAGCATTCCTCTAAAGTACTACTTTAGAATTAGAATGCTGCAGGGGGGGGACTAAAACCCAGGCACCGCAGCCTCCCATTGAGGCTTATTGTGCCAACCCCTCAAACCTAGTAGCGGAAGCCTCCCCTCTTCATGAGGTCCAAAACCTTCCCCACCAGTCCCTCCTGAAGCACGATTTCCTCCGGTCTCAACGTGCCGAAGATCTCGTACCTCAGTCTGCCGATTGCAACGCAATCAAACAACAGGTGAGAGGCCGTCTCCTCCTCCTCCTGACACAGTCTGCACAAGGGCTCTACATCCACTAACCCCACCTTGTGTAGATGTTTTTTGAACCTGCCATGCCCAGTAAACAGGCCCGTTATCAGAGAGATCTGATACCTGCTTAGACCCAGGATGTATCTGGTCCTTCTTTCACACAGCTCTGGCATGACCATTTTGCCGTGTTTCGCTCCAGTACTCAGCCTCCAGTATCGGTTATGTTCCCTCCGAGTCCAGTCTCTCAGAGCCGCTCTTACCATACTTTTGGCCACCCCTAGAGCAGGTTCCGGTCCGAGGAAGGGAGCGTTCGCTCCCTCCCTGGCCAGTTGGTCGGCTATTTCGTTTCCTATGATCCCCTTATGCCCCGGCACCCATACTAGCCGAACTTTGTTGTGCCGGGCTAATGCCTCCAGGGAGTCTCTACACTCCCTGACCAAAGGGGAGGTGATTCTGAACGCCCGAAGAGCGTTCAGCGCAGCCTGGCTGTCCGAGAAGATGCATATCTCTCTATTTCTAGAGTCCATACGCAGGTTCTCCTCAGCACAGATCTTTATTGCATACACTTCAGCCTGGAATACTGTGGAGTAACCCCCGAGAGGCCTCGCAATACGTACCTCCGGTTTGACCCCATAAATCCCGGCTCCAGTTCCGCAGGCCATTTTGGACCCATCCGTAAACCAGGATCCCCCAATCCGGCCCCGTTTCTCCCAACTTTTAGCCCACTCCGACCGTGACGTTACTATCACTTGAAAGGGGAGCTCAAAGTGGAACGTTGGACAACTCACCTCCCCAGCCATCCTAAGATAGGGCCAGGGTCTACCTTCAAAGTACTACTTTAATACACTGTATGGTTCTTTCACTTATTTGATATTAATATACAATAGAAGTATTGATAGAATTCCAAATTTGAAGAATTATAATTTCAGAAATATTAAAGATAAAGTAAAAATATCAGATATTGAAGAATATCTATCAATTAGTAGCTAGTGAAAGTCGTGTGAACGGGTCCATACTAGAAGAACTTTATTTTATAAATAATATCTTATCACTTGTTAAGTATACTTAAATAATCATAAAAACTTATTTTATATCTATTTACTAGTTAGTGTGTGTTCAGTATGATCGGCCGAGAACTGTTACTAGATAGACAAACCGGTTTTTCAAAGGCTAGAGAGAAAGTTTTATTTAAAAAATTAGACTCACTAAGGTTAATGGTATAATGTTACCTGTGTATTTATAAATATCTTACTTTCTTTAGGAAAACTATATTATCAAATTGTTAATGGCTCTAGAAAAAGAAAACTAAAATGTAGAATTTCCCTTCCCCCCCCTTAATTGTTTTTAGAAAAGTTATTAAAATAATTAATAATTGGTACGGTTATTTAAACAAGGAAAATTAACAAAAATTACTGTGTCTCTAATCTTTTAGTTTTATCCATAAACTTAAAATTAAAATTTAATACAAAAATTAACATACTTTCTCTTAAAGGACAGAAAACATACAAACATTTCTCAAAAATTAAAACTAGTATATTTTCACTCTTTCTTATTATTATTCCCAATCAGCTGGATTCTTTTCTTTTTTTTCTCCTACTCCTTAGTAAGAGAAAGTATGGTGATCGTGCCAGATTTTCGAAATAAAGTTTTCACCGGCAATACCTACATGTTTTGCGATCTCCCTGAATATTAAAAAAAAAAAATCTGGCGTGCAACCCACACACAACTTTAGCTTACTCTAGTTCTCAAAATTATAATTGACAAATTTTATAGTTTGTGTACCAAATTTTATGAAATTCGTCGAAAACTGAAAAAAAACAATCCAGTAAAAGCGCACTTCCGGTTTAATAATTTCCTTGAAACTCGGAATTTTGGCCATCTATTTATTTCTAATTAATTTTGTTTGGATGATAGAATTGTATAATCAATTAGGATAGAGCACTTTAGAGAAAAACATAACCCCACCCCACCCCCCAAAAGTGCCCTTAAATGAATTTTCCCAGAGAAATGTTTTAAATAGAAGTTGTAGTTTAGTTTATATAGGAAGTATGTTTAGTAAAGTTTATATCTTTGTATGTTTAGTTTATACAGGAAGTTTCAAGAAAATCGTCGAAGACATTTTTGAGAAAGTCGCGAAAAAGTAAAAAAAAAATAATTTAGTAATGTGTTCAAACAAACGCACTTCCGGTTTACCGATTTTTTTGAAACTCGGAATTTCAACAACATATTCAATTTGAATTAACATTATTTAGATGATAGAATTGTTTAATAAACTGAAATAGCACTTTAGATGAAAACCTAACCCCACCCCTTCACATAACTGCCCCTAAATGAATTTTCCCAGAGAAACATTTCAAATAAAAGTTGTAGCTCTTTGTATGTGCAGTTCATATACCAAGTTTGAAGAAAATCACCGGGGGCTGTTTTTGAGAAAAACGCAAAAAAGTAAAAAAACCAACACGTAAAGGGATACTTCAGGTTGAGGAATTTTGGTAGATCATTTGCTAAAAACCACTTTTTTGGACTCAGCAGACCTCAAAATGGATATTTCCGGTGAAAAGTCGATATCGAAAATTTGACACGATTGCAATACTTCCGCTTACTAGGGGAATAAGAGAAAGTAAAAATCTTTTTGTCGAATGGTCTGTATGTATGTGCGTGCGTTTTAACAGAATTATCTCAAAAAACGAAAAGTCACAGGAAGGCTCAAACTTTGTATCCGTTTAGGCGCCAGACATGATAATTTCGGGCGCAAAAATGTATTAACCGGAAGTTGCGACTTAATATTCCTTTTTGATGCTACCACCACGCCTTGTGACAATAATCTTTTGGTCATAATGTAAACCGGAAATCCGATTTTACTTTGTTTTTCTCAATTTTACATTATTTGTACATAAATACCTATCACATTTATTTGGGACATTTTCCAGGGAGAATTTATATAGTTGCGTAATGTTCTTCTCCAAATTATCACTTAAGTTAAATGTATAGTTGTTCTACCGCCTAAAAATACCTATATAATATTTTATATTAAACTGATTCATTTTTAGTTGAAACCATTTTACGAAAAAAAAAAACAAATTGTGTTAAGGTAATTCGGTGGAAAATTGTGTAACTTTAAATTTCAAACGTTATATGAGGTTAGTTTAATGTTATTGGCGACCTATTCTGGACTACAATCTAATTACTTATTCTACTGATTACTTTACTTTTTTATAATTGATAATTAAATCACAATTTTCATCAAATGAAATTTATATCAGAAAATATTTCGACTGCGTCATCACAACGTTTGATAACGAATGGTGGGGCGCAACTATGAATGAGATTGGAATGCTGAGTAAGTCGTTCGTTTTTTTATCCCCTCCCTCTTCTTCTAATTCTTTAACTTGCTCCCCCTCTTTGCCTCTCGTTGACTTTAAGCCACAAAAACAACCGGATGTCCGCCCTTTGTCAAGTAGTAACAGTGTTGTGTAGAAGGCACGCCGGCTGCCGCGAGAAAGTTCTCTACTAGCCAAGTGAAAACATCGATAACGCCGCCGAATCTCGTAATTTATAGAAAGTGCGTTCCCCATCTTATACGCACCGGATCTTCTATCCTGTTCACTAAAAAAAAAATATTTTTTTTTGTTTAGTTTATTATGTCGTTTTATGAGAAGTATCGGAGCCTATTTTTGGTTTATTGACGTTTTTTTTTTTTAACACCCTAAATTATTCCAAATATTTTTATTGGATAACAGATAGGAATTTATTGGTTAAAGTTCTAATTAATGGACGCTATCAATAAAGAAAACATCATTATTAAAATATGTTTACTTTCTCTTGCTGTGCACGTAAAGGTGCGTCTACACTGGACGCTCTGTTCCGCGCCGCGCTGCAACAAACTCCCTGGAACATAGTTAAACCGCACAAAGGAGCGCAGAACCGCGCGAAACTTTGTGAATGCGTAGGTTGTTCCTCCAAGTGCTGCTTTCATAGTATTGCACTTTTAATTAAGCAAAAATTTCCTTTTCCTGTGCCAGTAGATCTCTTGATTTTCAATTTTTTCCCGCGATAGGAAGGTAATAAAGAAGTCATCTTCGTTTTGATATCTGCGACATTGCAGTCTAGTTCCTTCGATTTTATTTTTTTATATTTTAAATGGTAGTTATTGTTCTTAGGATCCCACAATTCTGGTCGGTTCCTTATAAATCAATAAGTTGTTCAACGTTTTGATGGTCCCATTCCATTGTGATGAAAAACAAGAAAGGAACGCGAGCAACATCAAAACTCTGTCCCAATACAGCGCGCACAAACAAACGTTTTCTTTGATGTACCGACGCTGAATGGGTAGCGTTCCTTGTGGTTCCAAGTTGCACGGAGTGGCGCAACTTGCCGTCACAATAGCCTGCTCTCCTCTGCGCTGCTCCAAAACGAACTGTTCGGCGCGGAGCAGAGCGTCCAGTGTAGACGCACCTTAACAGGACCAAGTATTGCAATCGTTTCTAATATTTCGATATTGAATTTTTAACAAGAAAACACACTTTTAAAGTTACAACTCTAAACCATCGTAACTTAAAAAAAAAACATTTTGAAGCAGAAAGTTCAAGTTTGATATTACATTTAACTTCCACCAGGGCATCTGACGAATAAGGTTTTGGTAAAAATCCGGTCAACCGGGATTAGTATTTTCTAAATGTATTTTTCAGTGTTTTTTTTTTTTTGGCGGAATTTTCTCGAAATCGGCGATATTTCAATTAAACATATAAAGATATATTATTTGAAACATTTTTGTCTTGGGAAAATTTATGAATAGTGGAAGGGGAATTAATTATTTTAATTTAGTATACGATGGAAGGGGGTGTTGGTGTTGGGAGTATCTATTTGCGACTGGAAGGTCCTCAGTTTAAGTCCCACGTGTAACTGCCTAAATTTTATTATATTCGTCTAACAAAATGTTAATAGTAAAGTAGTTGCTTCCGCTTCCGTCCACGGACACCTAATTTGTTATTTGGACGTTAAGCCTGCCGGAAAAATAGACATTGCTTACTTTTTTACTTTTATATTAAATTTATTATCAAAATTCTGAGTTTGGTTTAAATAAAATCGCTTGACCGGAAGTGGGTCGTCTTTTCCGATTTTTCTGCGAGTTCCTTCACAAAAACACCGACGGGTTTTATCAAACTTGAAGTACTATTGATATATATATATATAGATAGGAGTTATATTATATAAATTGTTATTACTTTCTTTTACTCCTAGAAAGAGGAAATATTACGTTCGCTTCTTTTATTTCTTCGGCTGGCTGGATATTCAAGCTGGATCTTATAGTGGCATTGCGAACCCTGACCCTTCTTGTTTTCCTCTCTATCTTCCGCAAATACCTCATTCAATTGCCTGTATTCCACTTTTATGCCTCTTGGTCAGTGTCGAGGACTCCGATGAGTAAGTGGAGTATAGGGAGGAATGCCGACCTATAGACTGAAAGCTTGGTTTTCTTAGAAACCTCCCTGTTACTAAGGAAACCCTTCCTGGCCGCGCTAAACATCCTATCTGCGGCATCTGTTCTTTCACTAATCTTCTGTCCACGAATCCATCCTCGCTTAGATGCGCAACTAGGTAGTTGAACTTCGTGACCTGGTCTAGTTTTTCTTCTCCTATTCTAACCATCCTCATTATTCTATGCGGCTTCTTCCCTATACGCATAACTTTCGATTTACTGGAGCTGATCTCCATATTAACTTTTCCCAGTTCTGTTCTCAGAATGGCCAAATTATTAATTGAGCAGGAAACTCAATCTTAGTATTCCGTCTAAATCACTACCATGGTATTACCGGTGCGAAAATTTTGGTCTGACTAAATCTAACTGAAAGTCCGCATGTTTTATACAATGTTTTCAACTTACTGGGTACCCTAAGTTAATTTTCTAACAAATTCTGAAATTGGGTTTGATCTATGTTTGTATATGATACTTTGTATGTAAATTCTAATATTTTTTTTCAATTTTTTTTCTACTGCTATAAGATGAAGTGTCAAATTTTTAGAATTTCGTTTCTCTTGGACACGCATTTTTTGATAGCCACAGTGTTCGAAATAATATTTTTTTATCATTTTAAAAATCCTGTCTGTATTCTATTTTGGTATAATAGGTTCCTATAGCAACAGGATTTTAGAGTTTCCACTAAAATGACAATTTAATACACTATACGGTTGTATCATATTTCTATTTTATCTAATTATTCTATAATTAGTATTTCGCAAAACGTTTTTTTTTTCTTCTTTGAATTATGTGAAAAATTATAACTTTCTGTTGGAGCTTTGTCACGTTTAGGCTTATCTCTTAACTTTGCATTACAGAATTAAGTACCGTTCCATCACTTTTATAATGGCAACAGCACCAAGCTCTTACAATATTTAAAACTTTATACAAAATTTATCAATTATAATTATTTTGAATATCAGAACAATGAGAATATTACAACAGTTCCTATTTACTTAATTATTAGCTGTAATGTATTGTGATAATGCCAAATATTCGCGATAAAAGCACATAAATTTTACAAAATATGACTGTTGAAATTAAACGGCCAAACGTCCTGGGATATATATATAAAACACTTTATTATACAGTATGGAGCTTTCGACCTGGGACCCAGGTCATTTTCAATCTGTATAATAGAGTGTCAAGCTCAGTGCTGTATAATAAAGTGTTTTATACAGGACTTTTGTATAGCAGATTTTTTTGTCATTTAATTTCAATAATCATATTTTGTATAAGTTTTTAAGTCCAATAAACAAAACAAAGTTATATAGGGAAGGGATTAGCTGATTGGTTAGCGCGTTGGACTCCCACGCGGAGGTCCCGGGTTCGAGTCTAGTGCTACCCTTAGATTTTTTCTTCCTAGGAGCCTCTACAGTTCACTATTCGGTGATGGACAGTGTTGTCTGTAGCGAGAGAACACTGTCCGGAGGCCGGCAGTGCACTGAGAAGGCTACGGGCGTAGTGCAGATACATTTTTTTGAAACAAAAGAAAAATATATCAAAAACAAAATAGTATCAAGAAAGTTGTTATAAGGTTTGTCCGTGCAGCAGTCCCAAACTGTCAGGAGCATGCGCACAGATTTTATGCTGTTCGTGCAACAATTTCTCAAACTCACACGGTTTCCAACTCAGAGTAATGGGTTCGTGCTTTTTCTCAAACTATCAGCAAACTATCATAGCAGTCAGAGCACAAAGCTCCAACCATTTCAAACTGGCAGTCCGACGCATGTGCAAAGCAGTTTTAATGCATTTAATTATTTATTATTCTGCTTCTCCGACTGTCTTGGCCAATATTCCTTTCTATTTATTTTTTGACTTAATCTGAGTTTGTGGATATTATAACCACTTAGAACAATTTGCTGTTCTGTGCTATCTCAGTCAGTCCTTTAAAAAGTATGCGAATAGATATGTATCTCGTACATTTTTTTACCGAACTATCAATGTCTGGTTATTTATTTGTTATATCGTAACCATTTTTAATGGAACTGATTTCTTACAGATGTATGAGCTAATAACTGTGTAACTAACCCTTCATTATTTTTTCCTGAATGCTTTATAACCATCACGGTACGATACTGATCACAAAGCGTTCTCAGGTTAAGTTTCAAACAGGTCATGGTGGAGCATGCGCATTGAAACCAGTTTGCAAACCGTCAGCAACTATCACAAACTCATAGCACGAACAAACTAATATTTTCCATTTTGGGACCATCAAGGATCCTGTACCAAGGTTTTCTTTAACAACTATCTCACATCCGGAAGTGCACTTTACTACATGGTTTTTCGGCATTTTTTTCTTTGCAACTTTTTTCTAGTAAATGATTAATTACATATTTTTTAAGGCCTATCATTTTTTTTTTATCATTTTAAACATTGTCCTGGGAAAATGTCTGGCTTCTTTAGTCAGAAATGCCGAAATGGTTGTGCTCTTTTCAAAAAATACCGTCCGGTTCTGCGAACAACACTAGTGGAAACTTAGATGCTGGTTTTCCCACCGCTTTTTCTGTTTTCTACGAAAAAATCTCTTGAAGATTTTCCATAAACTTAGTAAACTTACTATACGTATATAAAATTCTACCTTGCCTTTTCAATAGGATGTTTCTAGTGGTACATGAGAACCTCGAGAAATTCCAGTAGTGCCAGTGAAGATTTCTTTTTTAGAAGGCATATCTTCCGGGGGCTTAGTAAAGTAAGTTAATTCAAATGTTTTGCTCTCGTTACCGAGAAAAACAACAAATGTTATTTTGCACTCCAGAAGTCATTAAAGTTCAGGGAATTGACACATAGAGCGTAGGATTTTGTATATAAAACAGTAATTAGGCTTATCGTTAACTATGGCTGTCAAACTTGGGTACTTACCAAGGAAAACGAAAAGATTTTGAATATGTGGGAAAGGAAAGTACTCAGGAGAAATATGGACCTGTCTGTGAGGGTGGGCATTGGAGGATTAGAAAGAATGCCGAATTTCGATAGATGTTCAGCGAGCCGGATCTGGTCTCTTTCATTAGAAGGAATCAGTTGAGATGGCTGGGACATGTGGAGAGGATGCCAGCTGAGGAAATCCCCCAAAAAATTATTGTAATATAAGGCTGGAGGACGTAGAAGTAGAGGACGCCCACGTAAAAGATGGTTGGACGATTTGAACGAAGTATGAGGAGATGATTGAAGAAAGAAGTAGTGTACAAGGCGCAGGTCTTTGAAGGACCGTAGCGCTAAGGGTTAGGTAGATAGGTAGGTATCTAGTGGAAAATAGGATGACTAAACCTTTTGTAAAAGTGCCAATAATATAAAGAAAATGTGTCCATCAGAACTGTGATTATAACAGGAGAAAGTCCGTTGTTTTTTGCAATTACTTTAGGGACTTCATCCAAACTTTCCTGGAGAGTAGTACATAAAATTACTATACACATAAAATCTCATGGTTTATCCAAAGTATAATTGAAATGTAATAAAAGAAAATAACAACATGCTATAAACCAATAATTAATTAGCTGTTAACTACTCACTTAAATAAATACAGATAATTTTTTTTTTTTTTTTTTAATATTTAGTGAAAGTCGATGATTTCTTTTGAGATTTCTTATTTTCATTTTTAAGAAATAGGCACATCGTTGGTAGAATAATATTTATCAAAGAAACAAAATACAACTGATTACGGTTCACATGGTAACAGAAAAATCTTTTATTTTTTATTTTTTTTATTTTTGTTAATGATACTACTTTGAATAGTTGGAACGTAACTACGAATTATTTTGTGACCTGTCTGAACTTTATGCTGTGCAAGCAATTTCTTTCATTGGTCGCCGAACAGTTTTATTTAATTATTTTCTTCTTTCTTTACTTTAATCTTTATTATTACTTTTTCCTATTGCTGGTAAGGAGGCTGTGTTACGATAGTGTCAAAGTGTTTCTGAATGGACTTTTAACCGGAAGTTTTATGTGAACGTTTTTACCATTATTCGCAATCTAATAATTAGTACTCACTAACATTAGTAATTGGTTGTGAAGTGAGAAATATTATAATAATCTAACAATGTAATAAATATTATTATTATTATTATTATAATCACCAATTAACGTTTATTATAAATATATTATAACTCAAGTTAAATGAGACCAATTATTTTATAAACGATACGAATAATATCCGTTTAATAGAAGATAAAGAGAAATTGCTGCCATATTAATTTGATTTGATTATTTAGCTCCCCATTTAATCGCTCTTTTCTTTTTTCTTCTTTGGCTCTTAGCTGCTTCATTTCCTTTACATTTTCAGCCTGTAACCTTAATTTTCAATTACTAAATTTGTAAACATTATTCAGTTTGTTTTATTTCGTAAAACTAGAGAGAATCATTATTGATGATACAATACAATAATTCTTTACATTAAATATTAAATCATCGATTTGTTTCCAAAAAAAATTGTGGCTACTTAAATAAAAAAAAAAACAAAACGCATGTATTATATAGAATCATTTAAAATAAAATATACCGTTTAGAACAAAAAAAAAGAAAAGAAAAGTTATACGTGATTTATAAAGAAAAGGAGCCACGTGACAGATTTCCTTTTTCTGACACAAGTATGCAATTATGAATAAATGGATCTCGTAAAAGGCTACAATTTATTTTTTTTTTTTCTTATTCATTGCCACATTAATTTCCATGAAAATACTCTCTAATCTTTTCTTTTTTTTTAAAGATTTTTCCGCTAAAGAATTAAAATATCTTTGTTACATTTTTTGTTTTTATTAATACGTTTTGTTAATAAAAGAAAAACAGTTTTTGTTGATTAAAAAAAAAAACGAAATATCTAATTAATTGTTTACAGAAATAGCTTATTTTTCTGGCGAGATGTAGGAACAAGAATCGAACACAGTAGCGAATAAAAATAATCGATACCTCCAGATAAGTAAATAAAACTAAGTAAAGGCATTCTTCAAGGAGAAGCCCTTTCTGGATACCTGTTTAGCTTATTTATCAGCGACGTTGAAGATTTTTTCCGAGCAAATGGAGTATCAGGTATTCCGCTGACTTCCAACTGTGACATACTGTTATCTTTATATGCTGATGATAAGGTGATTTTTGCAGACTCCCCTTCTGATGTAAGCATAAAACTGAACTTGCTAGCCAAATATGCCAGAGATAACCTATTAGAAGTTAGCTGCAACAAAACAAAAGTTCTTCATATTCATAGAGGTCGCTAAAAAAACCATAAAGAATTTCTATTATTCGGGTGAAGAAATAGAAGTAGTATCATCATATAAATATTTAGGAGTAAAATTCTCTAGCTCTGGACTTTTCTATTTAGCCTCAAAATTTGCTGAAGCCAAAGCAACCTCAGCAATAGGCGTTGTTCTAGACACTTGCAAAAGAGCCAAAGTAAGATCAATGGAAAGTAGGACGAGATTAAATGATGCCATTTCTGTAAGTACACTCTATTATGGAGTAGAAACGTGGGGGGCTACGATATTTAGACATTATCGAAAAAACACGCATTCATTTCTATAAACGGCTGTTTAATTTGAATAGAAACACCCCCTCATGCTTGGTCAGGGCTGAGTTCCATCTGGACCACTCTAGTGGCAAAATGCTTGAGTTATTATTGAAGTGGGTAATTAAAATACTTAATATGAATGATAATAGAATAACAAAAATCTGCTATCTTAGGCTAAAAGAATTACATTCAATTCGCACCTCTTTAAAATACAACTGGTTCTCTCAACTCTCTGATCTCTTGCAAAAAATTAATTACAGTCATATCATATCAGAAAATGACCCGTTTAAATTAAAAAAAGAAACTCCACTAATTCTTAGTAAGTATAAAGAGTATTTAAAATTAAGGGATATGCAATTACTGCATGAAGGAAAATACAATCAATCCTATGTTAAAATATATGAAGCTAATATTACTGTCAGTCCGGAACATTCTTACCTAAACCTTAATATGCCGTTTAACATAACAAGGGTATATGCTCAACTAAAACTATCGGGAGGTTACCAAATTAAAATAACTTGCAAAAATTCTGTCTATTTAATTAATCCCCGTGAAATCTGCTCCATTTGTAATCTTAACATTTTAGAAGATCTGTACCATTTAATTGTTGTCTGTCCAATATATTCTCCTATTCGTAACCACTACATCCCTTTTGTTACCTCCATAACGCCAGACCAGTTTCCCACTATACTTTCCTCAAACAGTGACTCCCAAATAAGGAATCTCTACTACTACATTACTAATTGCCTTAAAGTTAGATCTTTTATTATAAATGAATAAATACATAATCAATAGAAACTTCATTACTATCTCTATCATTAAGTTACTCTGTTATAATTGAACGTGATACTTAAATTAGAATATATTCTTTCAGAATTGTTATTAATGTATAATTATTAATATTTACTGTTAAACTTATAACTGCAAAGTAGCTGACTTCTCCTTTCACCTTCTCATGCAAGTTGCTTTTTATTTTTTATTTTCATTTTGATACACTTTTGTATAACTATATTGCACCTTTTATAATGCTTCTCATCATTTTCTTATCTTACTTATTATCATCATTTACTTATATTGTCAGAAATTAGTAATTTTTCGTTCATTTTTGTATTTTCCTTTATTCTTATAACTTGTAGCCTTAGTTTATTTTAAATTTTAGGGTTGTAGTTTTTGTTGTGCTATTAGCTATTAACTTTTAGTTATTTATAATAGAATTGATGCTATTCTACCTTCACTGTCTCTTTATTTGTAGTTATTAATTTAAGATCTTATGTAATATGCTGAAATGTAGCCTGACTCTTTTGTATGGGGATCTCCCCAAAAGCAAATAAATGTATACTACACTATGCCTCCAGATAAGTTACGTCTTTTTTTAATACGAAGCATTTTGATTCCTTTCCATAAATAGTTTGATTTATGCAAACAAAAGTTGAAAAAGATTCCCAAATTTCATTTATAATTGTTCTAATGCAGCTGGTGGTATTATATAATGTATATATATATCTAAGTACAATTTCCATCGATCACAATCAGTTAGAAGTTTCTAAGTTCAAGTTTGGTTATTAATGTCTTTTCGTTTTAAGAATTATTTTTTAACATCTGGTAAAGAAGAATCTTAAATTCAGTTTATTTAGCCATTTATTACTTCCTCTTACCCCTAGTAAGAGGAAGTATTGTAATCGTGTCAAATTTTCGATATCGAGTTTTCACAGGAAATAGCCGTTTTCAAAAAAAGTGATTTTTAGCAAATGGTGTGTGTGTATGTATGTGTGTGTGTGTGTGTGTATGTGTATGTGAACAGCATAGCTCAAAAACGAAAAATTGCAGAAAGTTGAAACTTGATATTCTGTTTAGTTACCATCATGGGATCTGACTACGTTATCTCTCAATATTCCTCAACCGGAAGTACCACTTTACTAGTCGCTTTTTTTACTTTTTTGCGTTTTTCACAAAATTGGCTCCGACGATTTTCTTCAAACTTGCAATATGAACTGCACATACAAAAAGCTACAACTTTTACTTGAAACATTTCTCCGGAAAAATTCATTTAAGGGTAGTTTTGGGGGAGGGATGGGGTTTGGTTTTCTTCTAAAGTGCTATTTCAGTTTACTATACAATTCTTTCATCTAAATAACAATAATTACAATTAAATGTGTGGTTGAAACTTAATTAGAAACAAATAGATGACCATCGTTTCGAGTTTCAAGAAAATTAGTAAACCGGAAGTGCCCTTTTAATGAACAGATTTTTCAGTTTTCGACGAATTTCATTAAATTTGGTACACTAACTATAAAAGTTGTCAATTATAATTTTGAGAACTGGAGTAAGAGAAAGTTGTGTGAGTGTTTCACACCAGATTTTTTTAATTTTGTTTTCGTTCAAATATAATTATGTAAAATGTTCTTTTACTTGTATTTTTCTTATTAATAAAATTTCAGTTTTGGACTATTTAAACCATTGCAGTTTCTTTATAATAACCAGAATCATTTCATTAATGAAAGAATTACACATATATCATACATAAAGAAAACTTCACAAGAGGGGCTCAAGTCTTTTAAAGTGTCCTTAATATTTATTCCCTTAAATTTGAGAAACTAAAAACGGTCTCAGAAAATATAAAATATTTCAGTAAACTCATTGTTGAATATCTGATTCAGAACAGAATATTTCCTCTTAAGTTTGTTTGTATGAAGAATAAAAGAAGTTAAAATCTTTAAAATTATTGCCGAATCTTTCATGCCCCCTCGCTTCATTTGCAAATTTTAAATTGAAAAACAAGATATAAAATCTGCAAATTTAGCGGACGACATGAAATTTGGAAATTTAATTTTTCTTTTCAAGAATTCATCCCCTCCTCCAAAAAAAGCTTAACGATTTTATCTTCTTTTTTAATCATACAAACAAACTTAAGAGCAAATATTTTGACCAAGTCAGATATTCGACAATGAATTCTTTCCCGAAATATGTTAGAAGTCTGAGACTAATTTTAGTTTACCAAATTTTGAAAACAGACAAACTATTCCATTAAAACTTATAAGGGGGATCAGCATATTTAAATTCCATCAAGAGCCAAGAGTCTGGGCTAAATTTGATGTAATTCAAGAAAACAAAAACAAACAAAGAACGTGGACTAGATTCGGTGACTTACAGCTTGAATAATACCACTTCAGAGCCAGTTTAAGAACTTTGATACTGCAATATGAAAAAAAAAACAGTATTGCACTTTCGGCAAGATAAAGTTGTTGCGCAACTTCACTTGAGGCTCTTCAGAATAATAATTTATGTAGGACCACCTAACTCATCAGTATAGCGTGTCATATATAATTTGATCCTGATTGTTATGAAAGAAATGAACTTAAACTAATTTTAGAAAAGTTTCGGAGAATGTCGAAGCTATTGCGCGAGTAATCTGCTTTGAGTTGTGAAGTTCAGGAGAATATAAAAATTTTCTGTCCATGAGAATATGCTTAATTTTGTGGTCTCGATAATTTTCGGGTGTTCATGACTTCTCATTAAGTCTTATTTATAAACAGTGTGACATCACAAGGTCGTGTCACTAAATCACATTGTTAATCAAGACATCCTGAAGATAGGCAAGCTGCTATCTTATAACTCTACATGTTATCAAGCTTTCACTGGAAAAAAATCTCTGATATCTTCCAGCATCGCGGAAGACATGGAACCATTCACCTCATGACGGAAGGTCACGATGTCAGGATAACTGTATATAGAATGCAAGCTGGCCTAAAGCCAGTAGTGTAGTGGGATTATTGTGGGGAGTAAGAACTGGAGAATTGAATTATACTAGTATTCAGTGGTATACTGATTAAAGTAAAGAGATCCCGAGGAACTTACAGTTAAAGAGAAAGGGAAAGAGTAGCGTAAGGCTGGCAGGGTAAGCTTGAAGAGTGCTGCTATTTTTTATTAGATAAATCCCTCACTTTTATGGTGGCCGAGCCTACTACCCCTTCTTTGGTTCTCCTACTGGTATGTAGGCCTAGTCTTGTCTTCCCTGGAGTGTAATATTGAGACATTTGTAGGTACTGCTGTTCTTCCTTGTCGTCTTAGATAATGCTTCGGTGGATGTATGTCTGTATGTCTTTAGGTTCAACGTATAGGTGGACGTCTATGTATGTATATTTCTTGAATCCATCACAAAAGTCATATAAAACATATCCGGGTGGGTGGAAAGACCACGAGGCAAGCCTAGTTTTTTCAATGGTTTGGACAAAGTGGATGATCTACCGAAACTGGTTTTCAGGTGGTAGCGATGACGCTTGGGAGATCTTTTAGAAGAAGGCCATCGTCCCATCATGGACTTTTACCATAATGAATGAGTCAACTTTCAAACATCTGCCAGATATGAATTTTTTCCGTATATAATAATGAGAGAGTCAAAATTTTAACAAAAAAAATTATGAATATTACGTCACTATTACGAATGTTTAAATGTTTACTTTCCTAACTGAACCAAATTACTAGAAAATAATAGTAATTTTTTTTTTTTTAATATCTTTAAAATCTCGTTTAAGTGAAATAGATAGTACATGTAAATGTAAATATAGAATCTCATATATGTGGAGTACATGCGCACATTTAATACACAACATTGCTAATGGAGATATTGAATCTGAGAGAGTGTATTTATATATATACGAACATAACTGTGTGCGCGTGTGTATGTGCAGTGTGAGAACTCGATACTACTTTCTCTTCACAACTGTATTGTGGCCGTCAGGTTATGTTCCTTTCTGGTTATATATATATACATCTTCTCACACACAATATCTAGTAGTACTATGTCAGTCAGTCATTCAGCCACTGGTGCCTAGATAATAACCTTCATTTCCAATTATTGCTAACTGTATTTTTTGTATTTTGTTTTTATTATATTCTTTTATGTTTCTGTTCTTTCATTTCTTTTAGATTTTTTTTTTTTCCTCTACATTGTTAAGATAAATATTATCTCATAAACTTTCATTCTTTTAATAAAAGATTATCAATGTCATTTATCGATTATTTTGTCAAATAGGAAGTACGTTTTCTTTCTCTCACTCCTAGTAAAGAGGAAGTATTGCGATCGTGCCAGATTTTCTAAATTGAGTTTTCACCGAATGTTAATAAATTTTTTTAGCAAATGAGTTTATTTGTGTATGAGTAGGTATGTGTTTCAATAAAATATCTCAAAAAAGAAAAGTCGCACAAAGCTCAAACTTGGTATGCCATTTAGTCACTACAACACCCCATGCATCAGACAAGAAAATTTCGGGCAAAATCCGAAACTGCGACTTTACTGAATGTTTGTTTTTTCGGAAGAATTTATTTTTTGGGGTTCTAGGGGGACCAGTAGCGTTATGCTTTCCTCTAAAGTACCACTTGGTTACCATCTATATAATAACACACATTACAAGTATTGATAGAATACCAATTAGAAGAGAATCTGTTTTTTGAATTTTTTGGCATTTTCTCGAAAAAGGTTATAACAATTTTCTTTAAACTTGGAATGCTTGCTGCATAGACAGTGGCGTATCACTTTTATTTCGAACATTTTTTCTGATAAAAATTGTTTTCTGGTGGTTCTGAGGGATCTGAGAAGTCAAAATTCAAGTGTGGGTGTTCATTATTGGCGCTCTACAATGTATATATTCTCTACCTGCCTGTGTTGGAGATATAGTAGATCGCTTCCTTTAGTGCCACCTGGTAATGTTACTAAATAGATGATCTACACCTTATCGCCATACTATTTGCTCATCGTAAATAGCGATAAATGGCTACTCATAATGAGCCATTCTTAACGCTCATAAAGTGCGTTTCTCAAGGCCCACAAATACCTGCTTGAAATCCTATTTTAGCATGCAGATGGATTTACTCAACATAAATTTTCTGAACTAAAAAACTAGTTACTGATTTTGATATTGATGTATAGTGTGTTATGAAAACAGGAGCATCTCCAGTATTATCAGCTTCCTAATATATGCTTTCTAAAGTGGCCTGTGGAATCATGATTGGGGCTAAGAAATCCTTAATAGTCAAGCACACTGATAAACTTGAATCCATAGAACTGAGAGTTTGGAAAAATCAACTACACAGAAGAGTAAAATTCCCCCCAACACTCGCCCGGATCTCATCTGGTTAACATCAGCCTAATCCTGTATGGTGATTTTAATGTACCCTTGGCATGTTGGGATTATTCGGAGAACAATATCCCAGGAAACATCTTAGAGGAATTCATCGATTCCGGTGCAGTCTTCATAGATAATGAAATAAACTTTCTACTTTCATGAATATGCTGGCCATACTTCCATCCTGACATTGTATTAACTCACCCCCATTTACATGATATTGTCTACAACATTCCTCCTGCAGGTTTTGACCACAAAATTCTGTTACCCCCATCAGAGAGTTAACTCTCAAAGACAGAAAATATCCATAAAAAAATTGAAGAAAACAAAATGGGCGGAATAGGCCAAATACACTGATAAAAGATTAACAGGTGACTAATTTAGATATTGCTTATAGGAAAATAAAGACAACCATCATTCAGTGTCCTCTCAAAGCAGTTCCTAGAGGAAACATGAAACGTTACTCCCCTTTCTGGAAAGACACACTCCAAAAAATGAAACAAGAAACAGATAAAGCAAGAGAAATAGCGTACAGAACCGGAAAACTACAAGACCGCACACTTCTAAAACATAAAAGCGCACTCCTGAAAAAAGAAATAATGATATCTTAACGCTCAGCTTTCAAGACCTTTCTGCAGGAATTAAATTTTAGGAATGATGGCATTAAAACTCATCAATTTATCTCCAAACTAGATAATATGCCGAAAACTAGAAATAATCCTATGAAAATGGGAATTAATTAATAACCCGCACCTGTATATTGTCAAATTCTTCTGCAATCATTATTCTAATTGGGTAAGTTTAAACCGGCAAAAGAGAACGGAAAACCTAATTTTTATCCTCCTCTCACGTGCCTGAATGATGAAGAGAATTCTTTTTTAACAACTGTTTTGAAATATACGAACAGGAGATTGGCATTACTGGATACAAATAAAGGAGTAAGTGCTGGACCAAACGAAATTCTCCCAGAATTTTTAATACATTAAGGATCGAAACCAAAAATTACTATCCTTAAGCTCCTGAATAATATTTGGCAATCCCACAGTGAGTGGCGGAAAACAATATTCCAGTACCATTATTAAAGAAGAACAAGTGCTTCGAATTGTCAGACAGCTACTAGCCTATCACATTAACTAGCTTATTCTCCAAACTGCTGGAGCGCATAATCTTAAAAAGACTCACGATTTAGTTTGAATTCCCCTCAGACTATCCTCTCAGACTATCAGACAGGGTTCCGTGTCCATAGAAGCACAGTGGAACAGGTTGTTCAATTTTCACTGCACGAGGTTAAAGATGGCTTTCAACGTAACCAAAATACTGTGGCCGTCCTAGTTGACTTTGCAACAACTTTTGATTGGGTCTGGCGAAGCAAGCTCATTAATAAATTGGTTAACCTTGATGACTCGGGCCACATTAACAATGGTGGCAACGTCTGAATCAATACCTAGAAAAAAGCTTTCTTTTATGTCGATAATCGGATCATTTGGGGCATAAGTAGTAATACGAATGCTCTTCAGGTCTGTACATGTTATTGGTGCGCACTTCTGGACTGCAATGAATCACTTCTCTATCTAACGCCGGGATCGATAGTTTGTTATATATCCCCCGTACCTTTATGTTAATACAAATGAGTGAAATTTGAAATTTAAAAAAAATTCAAACTAACAATTTTGGCCATCTAATAAGACTTTTTTTTTCTGATTAATATTATTTAGTTGACAGAACTTTATAGCACATTGTTGAACTTAAATGTGTAGCAAATTGTTAAACTAGTTGGTATATCAAGTGTAAAGAAAATCATTGGAGCCGTTTTATAGAAAATAAGAGAAAACTGAAAACTACTGTCAATAAAACGCACGTCTGATCATCGGATTTTTTCAAACTCGGGATTTATATTACATATTAATTATTAATATTAATTATATACATATTTCATTCTAATTAATATTATTTACATGATAGAATTGTGTGATGAACGGAAATATCACTTTAGAGGGAACCATAACCACCCCTCCCCCAAAAGTGCCCTTAAATAAATTTTCCCTGAGAAATGTTTCAAATCAACGTTGTAGATCTTGTATGTGTAGTTGATATACCAATTTTAAAGGAAATCGTTAGGGCCGTTTTCGAAAAAAATCACAATAAACTCAGAAAACCATTCAGTAAAGTGGCACTTCCGGTTGATAAATTTTTCCCGAAATCTTCGTGTCTGATGCGGTGGTAATACCTTAACGGAATACCAAGTTTGAGGTTCCTGCAACTTTTCGTTTTTAAGATATTCTTTTTTTACAAACAACCACACAAAATACAGTTCATTTTCTAAAAACCATTTTTGTGGACTCAGGGGATCTCAAAACGTGTATTTCCGGTGAAAACTCAATTTCGAAAAGCTGACATGATCGCAATACTTCCTCTTACTGCAGTTACTACTAATTCCTCTCCCCAAAAAATAATAAATAATAATAATAATAATAATGCAACATTCTAATAATTACTGCAACGGTCCATCACTTACTGTATACCACCATGTTTTACAAAATTATTTTGGATATTGTGTTTATAATTAATAGTAATTGCAATATAACAGAGAGATAGGAGAAAATGTTAAGTCTTAAACAACCATCAAAACGCTCGAAAATTATCTTTCAGAATATTGCTAAATATTGCAAGTTTCAGTTTACATAAAAATAGTATTTTCAAAAATATTTAATGACGGACACTTCTTTATATTATTACGGACATATACGCCATCTAGCGTTAATTTTAGTCAACTTATTGAATTTAAAAATCATCGTATGTAAAAGCTGGCACCATCTCTCGCCTCTAGCTGTAACTATTGTGACGTGTGTGAAGTTTCTCCTACTAATCAATCTTGAGCTCATAACGGTAGATGTCGCTTCGACATTCTAGTATGTTTGTTTAGTATAAACATTAATACTAGAGGTAGTTAGTTACTTGTCTTTATATTACCCAACCATATTCGAAACTGTTACATAACCCAAACATTTTTCACTATTTTTAGTTATCAGGCTGGTAAATTATGATTTATTTGTTAATGTATCTCATATAAATAAAACAAATAAGATTCTTTGTTTTATTTAAAAAAAAATCTGGTTTGAAACACTCACACAACATTCTCCTACCAGTTTTCAAAGTTGTACCTAATTGACAAATTTTATGGTTTGTGTACCAAATTTGATGAAATTCTTTGGAGTCCGTGGGAAACTGAATATGTTCAGTAAAAGCGCACTTCTTAAATCTCGGAATTTTGGCCATCTATTTATTTCTAATTTTTTTTTTTTTCCTTATGTCATCGCGTTTTCTTGGATACTATCCATACGCTCCCTTGCAGCCTATGGCCACGTAGATGTGATGGCCATAATTGCAGCTTGGGAATCAACCAAAATGACCGCACAGGGTTCGTCTCTTTTTGACAGCTCTCGCAGTGCCATCAACACGGCAAGCACTTCACCATCAAAGTTTGTGGCTATTCTTCCCACCGGTGCGTAGCACCGAAAACGGATGCTGTAAACACCGGCACCAGCATTTGAATTTGCTGCTCTTGCCGAACCATCCGTATATACATGTAAGTATTTCTAATTAATTTTGTTTGGATGGTAGAATTGTATAATCAATTATGATAGCGCATTAGAAAAAAAACATAATCCCATCCCTGCCCCAAAAGCCCTTTTTTAAAGGACTTCACCAGGAGAAATGATTCAAATGAAAGTTGTAGCTCTTTATATGTGTAGTTCACATTCGTAGTTTAAAGAAAATCGTTGGAGCCGTTTTCGAGAAAAACCAGAAAGCTGAAAATTACATTTCATGAACATACATTTCATTTCCGGATGATCAACCGGAAATACCAATTTATTGAATTAAATTTTTCGTTTTTGTTTTTTCTAAAAACTTGGTCAAGCAACTATACTTATAAAGTGTTAGAACTATTATCCGAACATAGAAGACAATTATTCACATTTATTCATTTAAAGGCAAATGGATTTTGGGAGAGAATTAGGGTTATACATTCCTCTAAATTGTTATTTTAGTTTATTATACGATTCTGTTGTGGATGTGGTATTAATTAAAATTAAAGTTTGTAGTCAAAATTCTGTTTGAGTCAAAATCCACTGACCGAAACTATAATATTCACTGAATAGTTTTTACAATGATTTCTTTAAAGTGGATACAAAAACTAAAACCAACTTAAACAGTTTACATTAATGGTTCCTAAGGCGAGTATTTAAGATCAATATATCAAAAATAAGAAACTAAATGCTACTGTTAAACATTAGGGTCTCGTATCCGATTTCTTCTTCACTAATTTTCGTTAAACACATCTTTATAAAAAAAGGATAGAGATTAATTAGTCAAACTAAATAAGCAGATTAACAAGTTGTATACCAAACTAAATAAGCAGACTAACAAGTTGTATGGTATACAACTTAACGAAGTGATTTTCATTTTAAATTCATAAGAAACATGAAGCAGGATCTGAGTGATCGAATTTAGAGAATATGGAAATTTTCATAGAAATACATTCTTGTAGAAAATTTTTTCCAAAAATATCAATACTAATAACAGTGGTAAATGAAAAATCTATTAATTATTTATAATTAAATTTCCCAATTAGGAAGATAAACAGATAATTAATTTATATAATTAATGAAGCTTATTTCCAACTCACCTGCCCTTAAATAAATTTTCCCGGAGAAAGGTTTCAAATAAACATTGTAGATCTTTGTATATATAGTTGATATACCAATTTTAAAGGGAATCGTTGGAGCCGTTTTCGAGAAAATCACAAAAACTCAGAAAACCATTCAGTAAAGTGGCACTTCCGGTTGATAAATTTTGCCCGAAATCTTCGTGTCTGATGCGGTGGTAATACCTCTTAACGGAATACCAAGTTTGAGCATCCTGCGACTTTTCGTTTCTAAGATATTCTTTTATTTACAAACAACCACACAAATTACAGACCATTTTCTAAAAACCATTTTTCTGGACTCAGCGATACTCAAAACGTGTATTTCCGGTGAAAACTCAATTTCGAAAAGCTGACACGATCGCAATACTTCCTCCAACTGCAGTTACTAATTCGTTAGTCGCTACTAATTCCTCTCCCAAAAAAATAATAAATAATAATAATGCAACCTTCTAATAATTACTGCAACAGTCCATCACTTACTGTATACCACCATGTTTTACAAAATTATTTTGGATATTGTGTTTATAATTAATAGTATCGCTAAATATTGCAAGTTTCAGTTTACATAAAAATGGTATTTTCAAAAATATTTAATGACGGAAACTTCTTTATATTATTACAGACATACCACACCATTTAACGTTGGTTTAAGACAACTTATTGAGTTTAAAAATCATCATAGGTAAAAGCTGACACCATCTCTCGCCTCTAGCTGCAACTATTGTGACTTGTGTAAAGTTTCTCCTACTGATCAATTTTGAGCTTTGTAACGGTAGATGTCGCTTCGACAGTCTAGTACTCTGGTATGTTTGTTTATTAAACGTTAATACTAGAGGTACGAGTAGTTTGTTACTTGTCTTTATATCACCAAATAACAATATACTGTTACATAACCCAAAATATTTTTCATTATTTTTAGTTATCAGGCTAATAAATTATAGTTTATTTGTTAATATATCTCTAATAAATATAATAAATAAGACTCTTTGTTTTATTAAAAAGGGCATTGTGTTTAGTCTAGCTATTAATGAATTTCTTAGGTTTTCCGACAAACAACCACACTTCCGACATTGGGTTTTAAGCGTTATAAAAATGACAAAATGATTATTTTTAAAAAAAGGAAAATTGAACAAAAAAAAATGTTATGACTTGATTTTTGTTTTGTTTTGTTTTATTAATTTTATTAATTCATAACGTTTGCACTATCTCAAGATATTAGCGTTTGTATTAGGATTTGCAAAAAAGCTGTAGGAGCTTGTTTAATATATGTTTACAAAAATTGCCGCTAGAGTTCTCACCCTACAGGGAAATTAAAAAATTCCTGCCATTATTTCTATTAATGAATATTATTATAGCTTAAATCAAAGAAATTGAAAAATGAATAATCGAAGACACGAAAATATTTATTTTATAAAATAAGGAAAATTGAATAATAAAAAATATAATTTTATGACTAGATTTATTTTTTGCTTCTTTTACATCAATAATATACTAATATTCCCCAGCTTTATCCCTCTATGGGGAAATTAGAAATTTACAGTGACAAAATATGTTTAAACTGTGCCAAAATTTAGGAGTTAGGAAAGCCATAGGAGCTATTTGATTAAATGTATGTTTATGAAAATTGCCACCAGAGTTCTCCACCTACTGGGAATACCAGTAGTGCACTCTATTAGCGGCCAGTTTGTACTAATACCAATCTATCCGTGCATTTGTATTTAAAGATTAAATAAACAAGTGACTAAATTAATTTTATAATTTTACTTACAAATTTTATAATTTTATAAAATTGAGAAAACACACATGGGCCCTCTAACACTGTAGTATTGATGCTCTCTCCACCACTATAAACTTATTTTTTCCTAGTAATTTATTACACTTATTTATTTCGATTGTAACATTAAAGTGATCAATTTGTTTCCAATCAAATTTTACACAAACAATCAACACATATATCGCTATGTATCAGCAAATTTTCACATTAAAGTACCGTTTCCAACCGAGTGAAAAATGAAGTTTTTTAAAAGCACGATGTGAACAGTAGTAAGCATACAGACGAACTCAAAATATACTTCACTATATTCAAAATAGTACTTTAGAGGAAAATTAAACTGCTACTGTTATCCTAGAACGGACAATCTCTTCTTCTGAGTGACTCCAGTACACTTGGCCACCAACACTGTCAAAGGCCCCAGCTATGTCCAGAAATACTGTGAGGACATTTACTTAAACTCAAACTATGTAAATGTCAGTTCGACATGCACATTGCAGTTATCTAAAAGTTCGCCATAATTATTGTAAATTATGATATTATAACAATGAAAATATTTCTACAATAAATATACTACCATAAAGTAGTTGTAAAATTATAAAAGTATTTCTATTAACTTCGTTATTTAATCTCTAAACGCAAGTGCACATGAGTGAGTATTAGTACAAACTAGCCGCTAATAGAGTGCACTACTGGTATTCCCAATAGGTGGAGAACTCTGGTGGCAATTTTTGAAAACATACACGTAACCTAATAGCTTCTATGGCTTTCTAACTCCTAATATTTTGGCACAGTTTAAACGCTCACAGCACAGTTTAAACACAGTAAATTTTTAATTTCCCCATAGAGGGTGAGGAAAGCTAGCGAATTTTTGTATATAATTGATGTAAAACAAAACAAAAACAATCGTGTCATAACATAATATTTTTTCTTGTTTAATTTTCATTTTTTTGATTATTCATTTTTCAATTTCTTTAATTACAAATATAATACGGTAATACAAATTAATAATTCTTTAATACAAGTATCATGGAAATTTAAGTTTCCCAGTAGGTGAAGAGCTCTGGCGGCAATTTTTGTAAACATACATTATACAAATAGCTCCTACAGCTTTTTTGGAAATCCTAATATCTTGAGATACTTCAAACGTTATGAATTAATAAAACAAACAAAACATAAATCGTCATAACATTAGTTTGGTTAATTTTCCTTTGTTTAAAAAATAATTATTTTGTGACTTCTTTTATTCATTGGTCAAAATTTTCATTTTTACAACGCGCATAACTATGTCCATGTCGGAAAACTTGAGAAATCCATTAATTTATAAAAAAAATTGTATTTCGTCATTTTAAACCCTTAGTATCAATAAAAATTAATACATTAGTTTATTAATACAAAGAAAATTGAAAATAAACTTGCATAAAACCGTAATTCCTTTGGCTTTAGCATAAAAATTTGACAGAGCCATCTAGCCTTTACCATTTAAGTAGCGCATCATTTCCTGCCCTGTTAACTGTTGATTGGTAAGCCATTTCGTTCTTACACTAGACAATCTTGGACAGATAGCGATAAAATGATAAGTTCTATCAACTAACTCCAAATTACATAATTCACAACAGTCCAAGTCTTGGTTACAAAAAGGTAAATTACCAATATTTATCACACCCCTGGAGTTCCAGAGGTATATTACTAGGGAGGTAATAATGGTGCTTCTATAAGTAGAGTAAACAGAAGAAGTACACTGTTTTTTACTCTAAGCCAATTATTCTGATGATGGGCGAAGGCCCGAAACCCGTTGATGACCATAAAATGATGCAAACCATCACGGTAATGTTTTCCAGCGCTGCGTGAACTAACCGAAAAGCTACTACTTTCTCTTGCTCCTAGTAAGAGGAATATTGTAATCGTGTCCAATTTTCGTTATCGAGTTTTCACCGGAAATATCCGTTGAGGTCCCCTGAGTCAAAAAAAGGTGCGTTTTTAGCAAATAGTCTGCGCGCGCGCGCGCCGCGTGGGTGTGTGTATGTGAAACAGGGTAGCTCAAAAATGAAAAACACAACGGACACCGACCGACCGAAACTCGACGGGCGCGCACCCGACGAACCAAACACGACGAACAGACGGAAGGACGTACGCCCATACACACACACATACACCACACACACACACACACACACACACAAATCCTGATAGTTCGTAGAAAGTTCAAACTTGATATTCCGTTTAGGCATCACCAACGGATCTGACAGTAGATCAGCGGTCAAAATTCCTCAACCGGAAATACCACTTTACTAAATGGTTTTTTTCACTTTTTTGCAATTTTTTCCAAAATGGCTCGAACGATTTTCTTTAAGCTTGGTACATCAACTACACATACAAAGATGTAAAATTACTTTTTGAAACATTTTTCAAGAAAAATGCATTTAAGGGCACTTTTGGGAGAGGGGGTTGGGCGGATTGTCCTTCAAAGTGCTATTTCAGTTTAAATAATATTAGATAAATTATATCAGCTAAATAATATTAATTAGCATTAAATATGTTATTGAAATTCTGAGTTTGAAGAAAATCAGAACACCGGAAGTGCGTGTTTACTGAAAAGTATTTTTCAGTTTTATGGTATTTTTTTACGTTCTTGCAATTTTCTCAAAAATGACTACGACAATTTTCTTCAAACTTGGTATATCAACCACATATACAAAAATCTGCAACTATTATTTGAAAGATTTCTCTGGGAAAATTAATTTAAGGGCACTTTTGAGGGAGGGATGGGGTTAGGTTTGCCTCTAAGGTACTATTTCAGATTACTATACAATTCTGTCACTTAAATAATTAATTAGAATTAAATGTATTGTTGAAATTTCGAGTTTGAAAAAATCGGATGACCGCATCTATTGGTATTTCCCTGATCTCCGCATCTATGTGCCCCCTTTTTTCCTCGTAAAACCTTCCCAATGAAATGCACAATCTTTTGCCTCCAACATCTTTCCTACAAAATTTCTCTGAGTATCCCCTTCCAACTCCCTCCTTTCCCTATCCCATCTCCCACAAACGAAGATTGAATGCGACGTAGCGTTGATCTATAAACAACCCATGGTTCCGCTGCAACGCCCACCCTCTGGAGATGCTCCAATTTCTTCCAGCGGTCGTGTCCACTCGGTGCCTGAGTCAGATAAAATCCAACCACCCCATGCCGGTGGGTTTAATACCCACAGTTTAACTTCCTCGCAGTCCTCAGGCCACGGGTTTCCGTTTTCTTACACACCTTGCCATTTCCTTAGCCTTCGTGTCTCACCCTCCTTTCTTGCTTCTTTCATAGATATATTAACTGTTTCCGGTTATTAAATTTGGTAAATAGATTTAAAAGGAATAAATAAACCATACATTAAATTAATTAATAAATAATTTATTTATAAAAAATAAATAAATAAATAATAAATATTTGGCCATTTTATTTTCTGTTTTATAAATAAATAAATAACAGGAACACTATTTACATAAAAATGTTGTTTACTTCATGACGATGTCAATTCTTGGCAGGTATATATGCTCTATAGGGTAGACTGATAGGTATGGAGCGTTTATGATGGGAATGTGGTACCTGTACCACCTGGTATGAAGATTCATGTTCCTCATGTCCTCCGCTGATCAATTTCTTCAGTCCGACAATGGCTGCCAAAGCCAGCGCCAATTTACTGATGATCAACGCTTTGCCGGCCAGTAAGGCCAGAGCGCCAAGTTTCAATGGGATCAATGTGCCGGCCACCATCATCATCATCAGGAAAATCAGTCCAGCTATTCTACGTCTTCTTCCTCTGCCTGGAACAATAAAATAATAGGAAACAATGTAATATATAATTAAAATCCAATGTTATATCTTATTTTTTAAAGGAATTGTTCTTTTCAAGTGTTTTAGGGAAACATTATGCTTCAATAATTGAAAAACCATGAAAAATGTCTTGGAGCAGTTCGTAGCAAGTGTGTTAGTTACCTCCTATACACTATTCAGAAATAGTTCGACCAAACAATATAACGAGGAGTCTCTTGACTATTTTGGGAGGAATCTTTGGAGGCTCACCCATTCAACCAAACCCTGGGTAACCAGATATATTCTTGGGTCCGCAATGCTGGATATCAAATTTGGGATTTTATATGCATAGTTTGCTTCCTTTTATTCAGTCCGTGATACATCAAGTTCTTCCACTTATAATATAAAATTACAAATTTGTAACATCAGCTAAATGAACCATACTCTCACGATGATAGAAAATCCAAAACCGATCAGATATAATTAAATGGTGCATGCTATGACGTATACAAAAAAAAAAACTAGTTCGTTTAAAAATATTTGAAATATGTATTAATGAAAAAATCGCCACAAAATTTTAGAGCAAGCTGTCCGTTAGTGTGCGTGTCTTAGTAGTAGACAGTGTTTATTAGATTTAACTTGTCACGACATCAAAGATATAATTACTACTAGAGAAATAAAGTGTAATAAAGGTATAGTGTTTGTTGTTGACCTGGAGAAATGATTCAAAAGCTTTAAAATAGGCAAGGAAATCGACATTAAAGCCACGTTGTTTTCCGCACAAAGTTAATCTGTTTCTTTGTTGAAAAGTTCGGGTATCCCTTGGTTTGAAGGGGCCGTAATAGCGTGCAGATTTGCGGAATTTTTTTTGTACCGATCTCAGGTGGTGTTCCTGCATATTCAACAATGGAATTCTTCTTCAGCTTCATCTATAGAAGTCCCATCACCTAGAAGATGGGCTATTGCCTCCCATGTCGTTAAAAAAAAATCAATGGTAAAGACTGCAGAAATCTATCCGAAACCGAGCATTGATAGTGTGCTGACAAAGATTCAATTAGTCACCGGCTAGCTGTCAATTTGCAGATTGCTTTTTTTGTCAGTAATTATTTAGATAAATACATATTTGCAAAATTAATACTGAAGAATGAATATCATACGTCAGATTACTGTATTGTGCTGTGCTTACACAATAGAGCACAGTACAACGCTATTGATCTAGATCAGAATTATCAAAGTAGTTATCTATTTAAAGTTTATCTGCTTAAAAGCAGTTTCTATTCTGCCATTTCAAACCCTTGACTATACCATGAACCTTGATGCTATGAAACATTCACACATGCTTCTCTTCCCTACAAGCTAGGAATTTTTATTGTATACAGGGTGTCCCAAGGTATATGGATAACGACTTTTTATAGGAAACTAAGATAGCTAGAAAGAAACTAAAAAATAGAAATCCAAATTTAATTTGCAAATTTGTTTTGGTGCTTCCATAAGCGAGATACAGGCACCAACTTCTTTTCTCAAATGGGGAGGTGTGGTTTTTATTTAAGAAATAGATTCCTCTATTTTTTGTAAGAAAAATTTACTTGCACGGTTTTTTTCTGTGAGCAATATTTTACAAGTTATGAATGAAAACATGATTCTGTAGTGGAAGGACAAAATCGAAAAATAATAGTTTAAAGTTTCTGAATATTTTATAGTATCCAAAATTGTATTTTTGTTAATATTGTATA
>JAAEAF010011646.1:0-23889 GCA_011037195.1 Triatoma infestans | reverse complement strand
CGTCGGTCAGTCAACAGAAGATGTTGGACAATAGAGAGACTTGCTGGGAAATTGTCCGCACAACATGTTTCTTGTCATAAGGTACCATCACAGGGTAAAACATACTATTATAGATCTTCTGGAGGAAAAGGATTATACCTGTTTTGAGATGGTTTATGGAGAAGACAACAAAAGTTCATCTAGGTATGCCGATATGCTCACTTCATTTCCTCTTCATTTTTGACTTCTTCTGGAAGAGACTGGCCGGTTATTTCACAGAAGGGTTCAGGCCCAAAAAGAGAGATGCAATGCCTTTCCTTGCCAGGATGTCGGCCATCTCATTTTCTTCCACGCCAACATGACCTGACACCCAAAATAGGGTAACTCGATTATTCATGCCTAGGTCATTGAGTTTGCCGAGACATACCCATACCATTTTTGAACTGATGACTTATGAGCTCAATACTTTTATGGCGGCCCCGCTATCGGGATGGGAATACAATCTCCTGATTTAATATTTCCTGTCAAAGTTAAACTGGTCTCACCTTCCGATCGCATGGATTTTCACCTGGAAGATGCTGGGAAACTTACCACTAGGCTCCGAGTTATTGGCCCAAACACTCCGGCCTAAGTCCTCTATGGGTCGACCCGTCCGTATACCATATAATGTTTTTAATGCTAGTCAGACCGGATTCACTGCTCCAATCTCTTCTGATACTCTGAGCTTTAAAAGAGAATGGAGATAAGATTTAATGATTTTGTTGATAAGATCTATGATAAATGCCCTCCCAGGATATTCTTAGGAGAGTTCCCTTCGCCACTTTCTCTACCACAAGGTGAAGAGGCATAAGATTGAGAATAATCTCAATGTCAGCTGTGGGACAAGCTCCCGCCGTGCATAAACATGCAAGACATACTTTCCCAATGGTTTTCTTGATACTAGCAGACTTGGCCTTATTCGCCCACGCTAACGCACGCCACGCCACGTATAGGTATGATCATGGGTCTCACCATCATGATGTACATCCATTTTAGGGTGCTTGGGGAGCGTCCGACATGCTCCTGCACACCATGAGAGCACGAGTGCTTTACTGACAGATATGTCTATTCCATAGAACCTTACTGTCCAAAGTTACCCCTAGGATGCATTTCCAGTGGATGCTTCAGATTCGGAATACCAGCAATGCTTCTATATTATGTAGATAGAAGAACCATACATTTTACTGATGTAGTACTTTAGAGGAAAGCTTAACATTGCTGTTCTCCCAGAACCCTCTACCTACAAAAATGTTGCAAATACAAGCAATAGACAGATATATCCCTTATTTCCCTGTGAAAGCTGGAGTACCGCAAGGTAGTATCCTAGGTCCAATTTTATACACAATATACACTGCTGACCTTCCCCTACATCCTAGTACAGTAACATCAACCTTCGCTGATAATACTGCTATTCTTAGCTCCCCTACCGAACCTACTATTGCCTCCAGTCATCTTCAAGATCATCTTTCCTTAATAGAAGAGTGGTGCAAAAAAATGGAAGATCAAAGTTAATGAAAAGAAATGTATTCACCACGTTTAAACTTCGCCACTCACTCTGTCCTGGTATTAAATTAAATAACACCTACCTACTGCTGATAGAGTACGTATCTTGGGTTATATATGGACAAAAGACTAACCTGGAACCCTCCCATACCAGACTGAAAAGGATTGAAACTAATAGACCATTTCTTATCCTTTCAAGACTCATAGAGAAACGATCCAAACTTACTTTAAAAAATAAGCTTACACTATACAAAACTTTACTACGACCAATATGGACTTATGGACTAGAGGTATGGGGGTCCGCTAAGCATTCCAACGTTTACCGTATCCAATCCTCCAACGTTTACAGTCCAAAATCCTACGAAAAATTACCAATGCTCCTTATTATGTCTCCAATAAAACCTTACATAATCACCTATCCATTCCATTTGTGTCCGATCTAATTAAATCCCGCCATCAAAGATTCCATAACTCCCTGTCCCATAATCATGATCCTTTGGTTCAACAACTTGCTAGTCAAACCTCTCGTGATAATCCATCTCGACGCCTGAAGCGTCAGTGGCCCCGTGACCTTTTAAATTAACTTCAACGCCTTGAAGTAATACCATTGGGTATTTTCTTCTCATGTAAATCATGTCATGTAAACATTCATCACATTTGCTTATTGTATCTATTGTACAGTTGCAAATAAATTATTGAAGGAGAGAGATAAAAAAAGACACTTTTTTTAATATGTACAATATATGCAGTTTAAAGAAAATCGCGAAAAATTAAAAAAAAAAAAATATTCAGTAGATTTCCACTTGATGAATGTTGTCCGAAACCTTCGTGTCAGAATGGTGGTTGTACAAAAACGAAAAAAAAAAAAATCTCAGTAAACGATTTGAAATATATAGTTTAAAAACATACACACACACACAATTCGCTAATGAAATCTAGCATATAACGAATTCGTGATGAATTATGCCTTGAATAGTTCCAGAAAGCGCACAACATTGACTTTTACTCAAATTGCTCTCTTGCACCAATTGGAAATGCCATTTGAGAAGGCTAACTGTCTTAGGATTTCGCCAGTAAATCTACTTAAATAGAAGTTGGTAAGTATCGATTCTCCTGGCGGCCATTTGAGATGTAACTTCATACGGCACTATCCTACATCTCCTTTTTCTACAGCTAATAGTGTCTTTAGATAGAATCAGTTCTGCAGCAAGTGCTCGAGTACTTTTGGTTGGATTTGATTCGATAGCTCCCGTAAAGTCTCTCACCAACGTCATATGATGTCCGTCCTTAACCTGTATTTCTTTCTAAGATCCTATCACCATTTTTTTTTTTTTTATTTACGCGCACACCGTATGAGCCGTTCCCGAGCTCTCGCTCATAGCAGCCCAATATGATTATACTTCATCCCGAAACAAGAATGATTCCCAAGCCAGAATATATGAGGGAAGGGCACAACAAGGTACCTTTCCTAAATTATAAAGAATTTATACTACCATAGCAAAACAAGGTAACAAGCTAACAAACTGCATCGCATTCATACTCATTCACACAATAAATACATTCATACTTCACGCATGCAGACAAAATTCCTATTCTAATTGACCTCTCAGTACTCGATATTCCTGAGAGGCCCGCTAAAAACACATTCCACAGTCATATAATATATTACTAATATCCCACACTTCCGCTCCGCCTACCCTCGAAAATCTCCCCACAGTGTACAACGTCTTAGAGCCTCTTTGCAAACTTTTTAAAGGCATGGTATGCACTGAGATTTTCCAGCAACAAGGTTAGTGTATCCTATCACCATTATTATATTTTTGAAACCAACGCCGTACAGTACGCTGATCAAAGATATCTTCCCCTTCGATTACACATAGAGCACGCATAGCTTCACTGTTTTTTCTAAGCACTGAAATAAAATTACTAATACACCGTAAGACACAATCATGTTTTTCTAGTAAAACTCACAATTGAAGTGACTATTTGAATATATTATGTATAGAAACAAATCTAAAGTTAATTATAATATTGTGAAAACATCAGACCTATGTTTTTTTATAATGGAGTTGATGAGGAGAGAAATTGGGATTGATTAATTAGACGAGATATGAAGACACTGTTATAATATAAGTTTACACAAACTGCACTGGACTGTAATGATTTTATAGAATAAAAGATGGTGAGAGTAGAGTTATGACATGATGCGATGTATATGGTTGAAACTGATAGATAGATGTCTAGTCTCTTACTGGCTTATATACAGGTTCTCCCCACTCTAGCCTGCTTAAGTGAGAGAGTACGAAAGAGAGAGTCTGTTTTCTCTCGGTCGGGCTTGTGTTCTCTCTCTTGCCGTTGAGAAATTGGGATTGATTAATTAGACGAGATATGAAGACACTGTTATAATATAGCTATAAGCTTACACAAACTGCACTGGACTAGTAATGATTTTATAGAATATGGGGTTAGAGTAGAGTTATGACACGATGCGATGTATGGTTGAATCTGGATAGATAGATGTCTAGTCTCTTACTGGCTTATATACAGGTTCTCCCGACTCTAGCCTGCTTAAGTCAGAGGGTACCAGAGAGAGTCTGTTTTTCTCTCGGTCGGGCTTGGCTCTCTCTCTTGCCGTTACATTTTAAAGTCTATGGAACTTCTTTAATGGTCAATTTTTTTATTTTTATTTTTTACACTCAATACTCAAGACTCAAAACTCAATTTCGAAAATTTGATATAATTGCAATACTTTCTCATTACATCAATAAGAGAAAGTAACAAAAATCCTGGTGTGATATATTCACGTAACTTTCTCTTGGTCCAGTTTTCAAAATTGTGATTGATAAATTTTATAGTTAGTATACCAAATTTAATGAAATTCCATCGGTGTTTTTATGGAGAAAATCGCGAAAACTGGAAAAAAAAAAAAAAAAGCTGTTCATTAAAAACGCACTTCCTGTTTACTAATTTTTTGAAACTCAGAATTTTGGCCGATCTATTTATTTCTAATTAATTTGTTTAGATGGTAAAATTTTAATCAATTATGGATAGCACTTTAGAGAAAAATAACATAACCCATCCCTCCCCCAAAAGCCCCCCTTTATTGAGTTTATCCGGAGAAATGTTTCAAATAGAAGTTGTAGTTCTTTTTTTCAATGTAGTTCATATAATTTATTAGTTTAAAGAAGATCTTTGAAGCTGTTTTAGACAAAATAGCAGGAAACTGGAAAATACGTACTTCCGGTCATCCGTTTTTTTTTTCTCAAACTTGGGAATTTCAACAACATTATTTAATTTTAATTAACAACATTATTTAGATGATAGAATTGTATAGAAAACTAAAATAGCACATTAGAGGGAAACATAACCCCATCCCCACTCCAAAAGTGTCCTTACATGAATTTTCCTAGAGAAATGTTTCAAATAAAAGTTGTAGCTCTTTGTATGTGTAGTTGATATTCGAAGTTTGAAGAAAATCATCGGAGCCATGTTTGAGAAATCGCGAAAAAAGTAAAAAAAAAAAAAAAAATTAACTAGTAAAGTGGTTATTATTATTATTTGCAGAAGGGGAGGGCAAACCCTACGCTATCCAAAGCCTCCCAGGGCCCATATAGCTACCCCTAAAGAATAACAACCACTGGGACTAGAATGAAAATCCAGGCCCAGGTTTTAACCATCTAAGTTTCACCACAGACCGAACAAATCGGACCAAAACCTTAAAAGGACACAGCTTAAGATCCTCTACCGATATCCTATTCCGGCCGAAGGTCCTAAACCTAATCTCCTCACAACCCAAACAATTCGTCATCAGATGCATGGGTGTTTCCTCCTCAGTCTCACAAACTCTACAAAAGGGGTCAGGCACGAGTCCCATTATATAGAGATGTCTCCTTAAACCACAATGCCCAGTGAGGAATCCAACCAGATGTCTGAGGGAGGTCCGTGAAAGACATCGGACCCCGCTACTCAAAGCTCCGTCTGGGCCCCCAATGAGCATTTTAGACTGCCGACAACCCACTGCACTCATCCATAAGGATGAGTGCTGTGAGGTCATCCACGTCTGAAAGCCCGACAAACATGTGCCAGAAGACACACCAACAGCAGGCTCTGGACCAATGAAAGGGAGAGAGGCACCTAATTTGGCAAACCTATCCACCTCCTCATTCCCAAAGATTCCCATATGACCTGGAACCCAGACCAGAAGCACATCCTTTAATGAAGAAAGATCTTCCAGTCTTCTAGAACATTCCAACACCAATCTGGAAGTGAAGACACATGAATTAAGCGCCTTCAACGCAGCCTGGCTGTCCGAGCAGATACAAACACCTTTTAAATTAGTGTTACGCACCCTCTCATCCAAAATACAGCAAAGAATTGCATAAACCTCAGCCTGGAAAACGGTGGCCCACTCACCAAGAGGCGCTACCAAATGATCTCCCGTCTCAAAATAGACGGCAGCCTCAGACCTACCATCCTTCCTGGAACCGACCGTGTAGCATCGGAGATAGTTCTCCGGAATCACACCAGACGGACCCAGGGTTAACCAATCTTCCCTAGAAGGCAACCTAACCCTGTAGGAATGACCAAAGACAAAAGTCTTCAAATTCCTATCAGAAGGGAAACCTGTAATGGAAATCCTTAAAAGCATCTCACGATAAATGGTAGAATAACCATATCGCTTACCCTGCCAAAAACCTGCCTGTTTAATTCTATAGCAGGCTTTCATTGCCTGGTTTTTCACCTCTACAAAGAGAGGTGGATAGTAAAGTGGTACTTCTGGTTGAAGAATTTTGACAGATAATCTACTTCGAACTTTCTACGATTTTTCCATTTTTTTTTTAGCTATGCTGTTTACATACATACACACAGACTCAGGGGATCTCAAAACGTATAATTCCGGTGAAAAACTCTTATCGAAAATTTGACAAAATTGCAATACTTTGTTTTATTAGGAATATCTATCATAATCCAAAACGGACGGATCACTTACAACTAAAAGAGATTTAATACTTTGTTAACTTTTAAAAGTCATTACCGGCGGTATCCTACACTAACTATCCTGTTAGACAGTATGAAATTTTCATTAAGAGAATTAATTCAATGTTTTCAAAGTGGTGAAATGTAGATTTAATAGAGGAGGGACTAGATTGTATTAAGGGGCGTCTCTTTTGGAAGGGAGGGCACAAATATTGATACATTAAAGTGAAATGGAGAGATCAGGCCAGTTTATCACAACTACATCCAGATCAATATTCTCGTATCTTCCATATTGCTAATGCACTAGAGGTCATCTGTCAAACAATGTCTTCCATATATTTACCATTCGTTAATCATAACACACAACATAACACCAAAACTTTCCTGTATGATGTCTATATAACAAAACAATCTTAACCAAAGCGTAATATGATTTTTGGCTTACTTCAATTATAATAATACTAATTAAACCAATTTTATACGAAGAATTTCTACTTTCTCTTGCTCCTAATAAGAGTTATTGTAATCGTCTTAAAATTTTCGATATCGAGTTTTCCCCGGAAATATCCGTTTTGAGGTCCCCTGAGTCCAAAAAGTAGTTTTTAGCAAATGGTCTGTGTGTGTGTGTGTGTGTGTGTGTATGTGAACACCATAGCTCAAAAACGAAAAACCAGAAAGTTCAAACTTGATATTCCGTTTAGGTATCACCATACGATCTGACTGTGCGTTATCTGCCGAAATTCCTCAACCGGAAGTACCACTTTACTTTTTTTTTCTTTTTTTTTTTTACTTTTTTGTGTTTTTCTCAAAAATGGCCCCAACGATTTTCTTTAAACTTGATACATCAACTACACATAGAACAAGCTACAACTTTTATTTGAAACATTTCTCTGGGAAAATTCATTTAAGGGCACTTTTGGGGGAGGGGTGGGGTTAGGTTTCCACCAAAGTGCTATTTCAGTTTATTGCACAATTCGATCATTTAAATAATGTTAATTAGAATTAAATATGTTGTTGAAATTCCGAGTTTGAGGAAAATCGGATAACCGGAAGTGCTTTTGTTTTAACACTTTACTAAATGATTTTTTTCACTTTTTCGCGATTTTCTCAAAAATAGCCCCGACGATTTTCTTGAAACTTCACATATAAACTAAACATTTAAAGATCTACAACTTTTATGTAAAACATTTCTCTGGAAAAATTCATTTAAGAGCACTTTTAGGAGAGGGGTAGGATTACAGCTTCCTCTAAAGTGGTATTATACTTGATTATACAACTCTATCATCCAAATGAAATTAATTAGCAATAAATAGATGGCCAAAATTGCGAGTTTGAAGGAAATCAGTAAACCGGAAATGCGCTTTTACTGAATAGTTTTTTTGTCAATTATAATTTTGAAAACTGGAGTAAGAGAAAGCTGTGTGAGTGTTTCACACCAGATTTTTTTTTTGGTGTAAAGAACGGTCTGAAAGGAAGTGTAGTAGTCTTCCAGAGTAAGTGGGTTTAGTGTAACAGTTGTGTGTGAATGTGTTGTCATGGTTGCGTATGATGAATGTGTCAAGAAAGTCCTATTTTGTTATTTTCGGTTTCTAATGTGAATTGTATGCGAGGGTGATAAGAGCTGAAGGTTTGATGGATAGTGGAAGTGTGGTCTGGATTAATGGTGAGAAACAAATCATCTACGTACTTGAAGATGCAAGAAATAGAGTTTTGGAGAGAAGGAAGGAAAAGTTCTAAAATATTTAGATTTGGACGCGGCCTGCGTATATTTTACCAGCCATCAAGTGGCTTATAGCTTACATGAGTTAAACTAGGAAAGACTAAACGTCAGAAATAAATTAAATTAATAATAAAAAAAAATAAAACGTGCATTAAATTCAATAAATTAAACTTAAATAATATTAACTTATCGTCGAAATTTCAACAATATAAATAAGTGAAGAAAAGTGCTGTTATAATCATCAAACATAAACGCTGCGGACAACCTTTCTGAATATTTGACCACCATTAATAAATACTGCAGAGTTTCACACTATCTTCCCCATCTCAGTCAGTGGGAGAGTCCTATCAACCAAGTAATGCTTTAAATTTACTGTCAGCTTAATTAACTACGATTTCTAAATATTTAGTAACTTAGTATACCCTTTTCTCATTATAATAATTAACTAGTTTACTGGTACCAATAATTAGGTAATTAAATGAATTTAGTTGGTTGCAGTCAGCCAGACTTCGTCACTAATTTTGTAAAAGGAAGAATTTGTGATCTTATTAAATTTATGAAATTGTTTTCACCGGAAATACATGTGTTTGAGGTAACCTGGGTAAAGAAAAAAATGCTTTTAGCAATTTAGCAAACTATACATATAAATACCTATCACTTTTATTTGAAACATTTTCTCTGGAAACGTGATTTTTGGGGGGGAGTTCTAGGGGGAACGGTAGCGTTATGCTTGTCTCTAAAGTATTACTTCATTATAATTTCACAATGATTATTGAATAAACTTTGTTCCAAACTAAGTTCTGGTTGAGTCGGCAGTTGGTTGTCGGCAGTCCAAGATGCTCATCGGGGGTCCGGGACATTAGGGCTATTAGTGAGACGTTGCTCTGTCTTTCATGGAGAGCTCTCTCAGGCATCTGGTTGGATCCCTTACTGGCCATTGTAGTTTAAAGACTACGTAATGCCGCATCCATTTTGTATAGACTGTGAGACAGTGGAAGAAAACACCCATCCATTCTTATGATAGATTGCATGTGTAGTGGAAGAACGAAATGGAAAAATAATAGTTTTGAAAAATAGTTGAGTGAATTTTGACAATATTTATGTGAAACAGTTTTGGAAAATAAATAGTGAATTTACCTTCAAAAAAGAGTGTATTTAGAGTCAGTTACTGAAATATAAGGTCATTGCAATTAAAGAAACAAAGGCACAAGAACCCATTAGGCCAACTCTTTTGTAAAAGAAAAGCCCCCGCTAGAGAGGGCATTCCTTCAAGACAGTCTGCATTCTGCTTTCAAAGCCAGAACAGTTGCTTCAGGAATCGCTCTCTTAAACGCATGCCAGTGTTTTAGTTTTGCCTTTATTCTAGATAAACATCTGATTTATTAAGATATAATTGTGATATTGTAAACTACTTAAATTTGCTTAGAGAATAATATAATTATTTTAAAAACAGTGGTGCTCTCTTGATTATTACTAATACTTCTATCTCACAAGTCCCTTTTACTAAACCGCTCGTGCTACTTACTACAAACATACAACACAACTTCACACAATAACATTTCACTTGCGTTGTGAGGAAATAAGGTTCACGATCTTTGGTCGGAACACGATGTCTGTGGAAGAGCTTAAGGCTATTTCCCCTTAAGGTTATTGTTCCATTTGTTCGGACTGCGGTTGAATCTTAGATGGATTCGACCCGGGTCTGGATGTTTGTTCTTGATCCGGATTGTTGATGTTTTTCTTGGGATAGCTATATGGGCCCAAGGGGGGGGGGGTTGGATAGCGTAGGGTTTTGTCCCTCTTCACAGACAAATAATAGTTCCGAACTAAATATTTTTCATTGTTGTGGTGGTTGGTTCCGCAGAGCTGGAAAGCATCACAGACAGTTTCCGTGTTAGCCCTGCTTCATTTTGTGGCCATCGACCGGTTTCGGGCGTTCGCCCATCATCAGCATGTTTTTGTTTAACAGTGTAATAACATAGACTTGCACAGAGCAAATACAGTTGATACACTAGTTTTAAAAAGTGTTTTTGTTAGGATCTAAGTTCGTTGATATCTGAATGGGTAAACACATCATGTTGTTGTTCGTTTTTTTTTTTTAAAGGCTGTTTCATTGTTACTTTTAAAAATGGAAACATCCGGCACTCTAAGGTGTATCAACTGTATTTGCTCTGTGCAAGTCTATGTTATTACACTGTTTAACAAAAACATCCTGATGAATGGCGATCACCCGAAAACCGGTCGATGACCACAAAATGAAGCAGGCTATCCTGGATAATGTCTTTGATGATAAATATTTTTTATCTCTCCAAAATCCACCTTAAAAATGCAGTTACCGATTTTCTTCTGTCCTTTAATTCCAACACTTCATAAACTACTAAGACTCTTGCACCATACCTTTTTTTCCCTTTAAATAGGAAATACTACTATACAATATTTGTATATAGTTACATTTTTTTATTTGTTATTCTTAATATTCCAGGTTTCTGTTTTTTTATTACTGAACTTTTATTTTTTTTTTAATTTAAGGCGCGTCAACATCTAAGGTCGTTTGCGCCCGGAGCCTTTCTTAGTGCACTGCCGGCCTCCGGACAGTGTTCTCTCGTTACAGACAGTGATTCTCTCATCACCGGACAGTGAGCTGTAGAGGCTCCTAGGAAGAAAAAAAATCTATGGGTAGTACAACTGGACTCGAACCCGGGTCCACCGCATGGGAGTCCAGTACGCTAACCACTTAGCTATTCCCTTCCCTGCTATACTTTTACTTATTTGCTTTTTTTTATATATTTATTTGAGGTATCTATCTCTTTCATAAGGTTTATTTTATTATTTCTCAATAAATATATTTAACTCAAAGATTAGTTAATCCTAAATGCAAAGTAAACCCTTACTTGATTGATAAATTGCATTTTTTAAGGTTTGTAAATTACTTGATAACATTGATAAGCTACATTTATACTAAATATTTTACTGTACAAAGAATTTATAATCCATTAAATAAATAAATAAATAATATATGGTTATTAACCACTTACGTAATATTAATACACATTAGTAGCATTGATCTCACTCCCTGGTGCTACAGCCCCCGTAGGACCTTGGCCTCCATCAACACACCTTCCCAGTCGGATCTGTCCGTAGCTCTCTTCCGCCATTGTCTGATCTGTAACCTAGCCAGATCTTCTTCCACTTTCTCTAGCCATCTCAGTCTTGGCATCCCTCTTGGCCTACGACCACCAGGGTGGCCTTCATAGGCCTTCCACGGAGCTCTCCACTCCTCCATCCGGTGCAAATGCCCTAGCCAACGCAATCTCCCAATCTTTATACTTTGGACCAAATCTGCCTCCTGGTATAACGCCATCAGCTCTGCATTCTTTCTGCTCCTGTATGTGCCATTTTCCACTACTGGGCCATAAATAATTCGTAGCACTTTTCTGTCCCAGCATCGTAGTGCACGTTCGTCGGCTGCAGTAAGCGTTCACGTTTCGGAACCTATAGGAGCACAGGTTTGATAATGGTCCTATAAATAAGTATCTTGACCTTTCTTGACACTTTTCTTTTCCGGAGAGTCGTGCTCAGCGCCACAGGCACCTGTTAGCTGCTGCAATCCTGCTGCTAATGTCTTCCTTAATTTCATTTTTGGACGTTAGAGTGCTCCTAAATACTGAAAACTCCTCACGCCCTCAAAACAATGTTGCGAAGACTGCAGGTTGCCAAACCCTTCTGGCCCACCTTGTGGTTACCGTTGTACTTCCCTACTATACTTTTACTTATTTGCTTTTTTTAAAGTAACTCTTCCTTGTTTGGATTAATTGCATTTTTTTTAAGGTTTGTAAATTACATGAAACATTGATAAGCTAATTTCACTAAAATTTACTATGTACCAAGAATTATAATCCGTTAAATAAATAATATAAATATATATGGTTTTAACCACTTACGTAATTAATACATATTAGTAGCATTGATAAATTTTGAAAAATTTGGAAAAAAAAAAAACGGGTGTACCATAAGTGCGACCTTATAGAATGGAAAACGGAAATGTCTCTGATGCTTTCCAGCTCTGCGGAACCAAACACCCACAACAGCTTTTATATAGCTTGTTCAGTTTTTAGAGCGCTCTAGTGGGCCATAATATAATCATTACTTCTCTACCTGCCAAGATTAGTAGGTTCTTAAACCTCTATATTTATTTTAGGACAAAATTACTTTTCATTTTTTTTTTATATAATTCTATTAACAGAAGTAAGAGAAAATCTTTGCAGTGTCTTTACGTTAAAATATTTATTTAGTTGAAAAATGTTTAATTTCATTTTGAAAAAGGTTTTTTTTTTTTTTTTTTTTTTTGTTTTTTTTATATTTTGTCGAAGTATTCGTTAAATTTTAATTAAACTGAAAAATACTATGTAATAAATATGATATTATCAGTGTAATATGTTTAGTTTTAATACATTGTTAACGATGTTTAGTTAAACAATAAATATTTCCAGTTAAATAATACTTCCAAAAATAAATAATACAAGAGAGATAATAAAAGGATACGTCACTGTGCAAGTTTTATATTACAGTAACAGAGTCACGTGTTCATCGTATGATTAAGATCGGATCACTTATAAACTAAACTACAGCAGCTTTGCTTCTTACATTTCATATAGATAGAGCTATGGCAGTATTGCTACGGTCTGAACAGACCAGCTGGCTGGTCTGTTTATACTATGGGTGTTATTTTATTCACAATTCACTCTCAAAGTTCGGCTGCAATAACTGCATTGCACTTCTTAATAGTGCAATACTTTTTGTTCGCTTGTCATCCATTAAGGTAAGAAAGAAAAAAAAACGTGGTGTGGAACACTCAAACAACTTTCGCTTACTGCTGTTAATTACAATTATGTATTAATAAAAAAACAAATTTTCATTAAACTTCTTTTACTCATTTGTTCTAATAGGTGGGGAGGCGGGACAAGTAAGTACCCAGGCAGGTACTCATGGCAGGAAGTGATTATAGTCCAGTAGAGAGCGCCAAAAAATCTGGCACCAACTCTATATAATATTTGAAATTTAACGCAACAAATTCCGCAGAACTATCAATTTTTTTTCTGTAAAAGAATGTATAAAAATAAGAATTATCTGTTTGTAGTGGTGGAGTTTTTTTTTGTAAGATTGGACCTAAAAAAAGTGACATTAAATGTGATAACAGTGTAAAAAAGTAAGGTGACTTTACACTGTTTACATTGTAGCTTGAAAAAGAGTGACAGACTGAACTGGCAGAGTGACGGTATACGATTGACTTCTAGATGTAGGCTTGAATAACGTACTTTGTATGAGAGAGAGAGAGTGAGAGTGAGAGGGAGTTGAGAGTAGTGTGCCTTTTTAAATGCTTTATCAACTTCCCCTACAATTCCTTAACTTTTTTTTCCAGAAATTACATGCGATGATCACTTTATTGCTAGGGATGTTTGTGATAGGGAGACATGTCATCATCTCACACCTCACGTGGCATATGAATTGAACGCAACTTCTAGGCAGCGCTTTATGTTATTTTGCAGGTAAGGCAAGCCAAAATACATCATGGCGATCCATTACAGATTATATCTTGCAGTGATTTTACAGAAAATAAAAAAAAAAACTCAATAACTTGATTCTGTGAAGTCGTATTTTCTGATAAGTAACCATATATTATACTTGGAGATTGTCTTTTTTTTTTAAAAAAAAAAAAACATATTTTTGCCAACGTTTCGGACAAATATGTTCTTTATCAAGGCATAAAAATAAGTAACGTAAAAAAAATTTCAAAACATGACAACTATAAAACTTATATTTTAGGAAAATAAATAGGTGGACAAAAACACCTCAACACCACAGTGAATAATGACTTTTTTTTTAAAAAAAAAAAGACCGAATCTCACTATCCTTATCCATCTAATGTGATACTTCAGAGGAATGTTTAACAATACTGTTCCCCCACAACCTCCCTCCCCAAAATTTTCCCCAGAAAATGTACCAGAGAAAAATAATAAGCATTTATTTGTGTAGATAGTATTCGATGTTTAAAGAAAATCATTAAGGGCTGTGAAAACCTGAAGAAAAAAAAATTATTCAGTAAAGTCACCCATTCTGGTTAATGAATTCTCCCCCCCCCCCAAAAAAAACCTTTTGGGTACTCAGAGAACCTCATAAACTTCTATTTGCGGTGAAAACACAATTTTGAAAATTTGACACATTGCAAAATTCTATCTATTACTTATGAAAACGAGAAAATAAAATAAAAAAATCTGGTGTGAAAAAAAAAATCACATGACTTTCTTTTAATTATCACAATTTTAATTGGTAGAAATTTCTTGAAACATGGAATTTTTAATCAACATATAGTTTCCTTTAACCAGGGAGTGAAATGTTAAAACATTTTTTTCGGAGAAAATTGATTTTAGGTATTTCTGTGGACATTGTGGCGTCAAATTTCAAATATTACTTAAGGTGGGTTCAATGTTATTGGCGCTCTCTTCTGCGCTACAACATAATTACTTCTACTATCTGCTTGGGTAGGTACGTGACCCCTACCCCCTCTCTAAATGTAAGTTAGGGATCAAATTGTTTAAAGAAAATTGGTCATTTTATATATATAATTGTATTAACAGCAATGTAACAGCAACCAAAGAGAGCAAGAGTAGCTCAACCACTCTCTCGGACTGGAGTGGGAGAAGCTGTATAAATATAGCGACGGACAGTTCATTGAAACACAGTTGAAATCAGTTCAATACATCCATTCGCTACGTGTCATTTTCATACCACTCTACCTTAAACATTCCTCTGTTGTAAAGTCCAGGTAGTCTGTGTCTATTTATTAATATATTCGTTAACCAGTGTTAACCATGTCTTCTTATATCATCAACCCCAGACCTAAATTCTGTCCACCTAACACATCCATTATAGCAGGTAAGAGAAAGTCGTGTGAGTGTTTCACACCAAATTTTATTTTTTTAAATCTGACACGCATGGGAAGGTGGTACAAATATATTTATCTGTGCATTTGGAGAAAAACCTGAAGAAGCTACTTAGTGCTGATAGCTCTCCCTCCAATAACTTTTTATTTGTATCAAAGTTTCGGTTTTTTTGCTATCATACCTGCCGGAGAAATGTTTTTGCTTGCGTTTGACTCGAGAGAATTCTTCAGCTTAATGCTCTCTCATAGTTTTTTCCGCATTTCTAAGCTCTTCTCGGAGAGATTGACCGTTTAAAGCACAAAAGGGTTTCGACTATATTATGTGAGTGGCAGTATCCTTTGCTTCCTCGTTTGCCCTGCTCCCCCGGAAGAGGGCAAATCTATTACACTTAAGTCATTGTATTTGCCTAAGTATTCCCAAACCATTTTCAAATTGAATGCTTTTTTTGACAGCCTGATTATCGGATAGGGCCATAATCTTCCGATTTCAATAGTTTCAAGATTGATATAGAACTCTCTTCCAAATGCAAAAATTTCCATCTGGAAAACTCTGGGAAGCTTGCCCATTGGCTTTGTGTATCTTGTCCTTGGCCTATACACTCTAAGCTTTAGTGGTCCTTGAACATCCTAATGGGGCTATTAAGTGATTCGAAACGGTATCTTTTAATAACCATCCTATCTTTAGTGAGGGAGGGGTTCTAAAAAGCAGAGTCAGTTGACCCCCTGATCCAAAGCATCTTTCCCTTGCAATCTCTTCTCTAGCTATTCCGACGATAGCCCCTTTCATACAATTGCGTAATGTTTCCATTACAAATATTAGGAATCACTAACTGTTTTTTTTGTTTTTAAATGGAAAAATTATGCCCATGAGGATAGTTGTATTGAATGTTCACGTGTACCAAATAACTCAAATTCATTAAAAAAATAAAATAGAAAAGAATAAATGTACCTGCACTCTAGCTTCCGTCAGGTCAATTTTCATAGCGATCTCTTCACGGGTATATATATCTGGATAATGTGTCTCTTGGAATGCTCGTTCTAATTCCTTCAGCTGGGCCGATGTGAAGGTTGTCCTAATTCTTCTCTGTTTCCTTTTCTCCGTCAGCACACCCTCATGTCCAGGATATACTTTGTAAGGCAATCCTCCTGCAACAATTAGTTATTTTTTTCTTTATTTGTTTGGAAGAATTTAATGATAATCATATAATAAAACTTAAGAATCATTTAAAAAGTAAAATTCATTAATGTTTTGGTCCATCAACTGGTTATCTGTGAATGGAGTGGGGTGAAACGCGGCAACTTTTACAAAGTTCCTTCGAAAAAATACTCCAGTGATCAAAAGACTACTCGACAGACGATCAAAACTAAGTCTTTCGAACAAAATGAAAATATCTACACAGTCCTGCTCACTCCTATCTGGACATAAAGCTTGAACTATACGGAACAGCAAAGCGCTCCAACCTTCACCATGTCCAATCCCTCCAATCAAAAATCCACCGCACAATAGTCGATGCTCTTCTTTTTACGTCAACAACCACACTATCTATAATGACCTAAAACTCCCATTTGTCCTAGATCTCATCAAGTCCTGATATATTAAAATGTCATTCCAAACTTTCCCAACACTACAACCCACTGATCCGCAACTTGCCTCAGATAACACACTTCCTGCTAATCCTACCCAAAGACTGCAGCGCTAGTGTTCTCGCGATTACCTGATCGCTTGATAAAAAAAAGGGCATCCTTCGAATTCACTTCATCAGTGTCTATACTAACCAACTTATGATGGTCATTGCTGGATAGCTCTCAATCAATTTTGTCACGTCATGCTTTTTTTTTTAATTTAATTTAAGGCGCGCCAACATCTATGGTCATTGGCGCACCGAGGTCTTGTCAGTGCACTGCCGGTCTCCTTACAGACAACACTGTCCATCACCGGATAGTGAGCTGTCGAGGCTCCTAGGAAGAAAAAAAATCTAAGGGTAACACAGCTAGACTCGAACCAGGGTCCTCCGAGATTTTACCTTTAAATTGCTTTTCGTAACAAGTGATTTCTTTTAAAAACTGGAAGATTATAAGTCCATAGATTGAGATCGCCTCCGATATGTGTTTTGGTTTATTACGATCTCTTCTTCGTAAGAAAGATTACGATCGTATCAGATTTTTGAAATATAGTTTGCACCCGAAATACATGTTTTGCTATCCTTCACGGTCTATTGTTTGTTACGCGGCCCAGGTATGAGGATACAAAGAATATGATGTATTAGAGAAATTCCAACGTTTCGCGATTAAAAGAATACTTTCCCTCCCAAATAATACTCCCAACTACGCCTTATATTTGGAGACTAAACTTGAAGTCTTGTATTTGTACACTTTTAAATTACATTCCTTACTTTATTGTCAAAACACTCAGTAATTTTAATAAACTGGCCTATCTAGTTACTTTAGAGTGTGATCAAGAAGTAGGTGGATCCAAACCTGGATAGATAAAGTACATGAATTTTTCGAGGTTTCATCTCGTCTTCAAGCGGCACGATCATAATCTGGAATATATTCGCCAATTTAGTATTTACAAAGTTAGTCTGTTTTTCAAATTGAGATCTGAGATGATGGACTTCAATTATCAACCATGGAGTCTGAAATGTTTTTGGTGATACTGTGTGTTTGTGTGCTGGTAGCTTGTGTAGCACGAGCGGTTTAGTAAAAGGGCTTGTAAGTATATATGTTTAAGAGAGAGAAGTATCAGAAATAAGAAAGTAGTCACCATTGCTAACAATAAATATATTCTATCAAAATAATAACTACAAGTTATTTGCAAAGAATTAGAAATTATTAACTTATTAATTTATGCACTGATGCTAAGAGAGCGAAAAACAAGTGTTCTGCTTCGGTGTCTACAACCGAACTATATTGAAGGAATGTCTTCTAATTGTTATTTCAAATCTTCCCCTGTGAGAAGAAGGGGTACACAATGCTATCAAGTTCATGAACTTTAAAAGACAATATAGTGGTCTTCTACCTGAAATGTCCTTTTGCAAGGGAATTGTCACATATTTTCATAATTTTGATTTTTTCCAAATTAAATATATTTTTATATTTCTTGCATCCATCACAAGACAAAACTTTTAACTATAATAGCTCACTCTGTAATTTAAATACTTATGAAAGTGTGTCTCACTTTCTGGGTTGAATGCCCGATTTTATCGAGTGTTTTGGATCCAGAAATCTAACTTTGGATAATTGTATAGCCATTCTTAATGGTGAAAATTGGAAACTTTTGTATAAATATTGTTACAAAGCGATGGAAGTTTTTAATTAGTGAATTTAATTACAACTAGGTTGATAAAGAATAAATTTTTACTTTGTTATTTTGTTTGTTTAATATGATTGTATTTTTAGTTCAAAAATTGAATGTTATTTTCTTTTTAAACCAATTTTTTTTTTTTTTTTTTTGGATAGCAGTCAACTCGCCAGACGGACTATGCTTCAGTGTCTATTAATGTAAATAAACATTATTAATTAAAAAATTAAATTACATGTTTAGCGATCCACTTGAGTACGAAAAAAAAAATGTTCTTAGTTATAGGAAAGCTCTGCCCACAAGGGGTATTTGTTGCATGCAGTTACTTGGGGAGACCCCACGGGTTACACAGCTCAGTACTCCATGCACTTCGTCAGAACAGTACACAATACACTTAAACTACATATAGATGGGCCAAAGACAAATGCATTAAAATGAATAATTCCAAGACGGTTGGTCTGTGCTACTCAGTTTCTCCAGGTGGAAAAGAGTACTCTCCTATAGTTAAGACTGAATGTGGCAGCATTATCTTCCCACCTACGACAAAATTTCTTGGACTCCACATCTTTGTAGATCTGCGCTGGAAAGAACGTATAGGTTCACTGGCTCCTACACTTTCGAGCATAGTATATCTCTTGAAAAAATTAACTCTAATCCTCAATCTCGAGGCCTTAAAAGGAGTATATTTTGGAAAATTCCAATCAACGGCTTCCTATGGGATAATGTTTTGGGGAAACAGCCCATGTACATCAAGAATTTTCCGCATCCAAAAAAGAGCTATTCGTGCTATGGTTAAAGCAAGACCCAATGAAAGCTGTAGGTTGCATTTTAAAAATAACAAAATCCTCACAATTCCAGCTCTTTATATATTTTCCATCTGTACGTGGTTCTATAAAATTAGAAATAATTACAACACACCTTCAACCATTAATATAATACTCGGAACCGTGACCACTTTCCTTTTCCTCAAGCAAACCACTCATTTTTTACATCTTCTTATTTATTTATGGGAAGGAAAATATTTAATGCACTTCCGAATGAAATTTCATCTTTACCAACGATGAAATTGTTTAAATCTAAACTAAAAACTATGCTCCTGGATAAAGTAATATATGATTTGGATGATTTTCTTACATAGACTTGCTTTGTGAGAAGGTTATTGGATTGTTTAATGTACTGACATGTCTTGTTCATATAATTGTATGTAAAAAATGAAGATAAATAAAGATTATTATTATTACACTCTACACTTGGACGAGGGCAAACACAATACACAAATTAGGATCTCCGTCCGTCCCTAGTTAATTGGCGAAAGCCAAGGGAGAAGGAAGGGATTAGCTCAGTGTTAGCGCTGGACTGGCAACGCGGAGATACCGGGTTCGAATCCAGCATGCTGCCCATAGATTTTTTTCTTCTTTGAAGCCTCTACAACTCGCTGTCCAGAGATGGGCAGTGTTTGTCTGTAGTTAGTAAACGCTGCTTGGAAGCCGCCGGCTGTGCATTGGCGAAGGCACAATAGATCTTTCAGGTCGCAGTGTAATAACAATCTACATCTACAGGAAGCTCAAACTTGGCATTCCATTCGGATACTACTACCGCATCTAGACAAAAAAGATTTCAGTCAAAATCAAATCAACCGAAAGTGCACCTTTACTGAATAATTAATTTTTTATTTTTTTTCAGGTTTTCGTGATTTTCTCAAAAACGACTGCAATTATTTTGTTTAAACTGCTTATACTATCTATACACAAATAATTACCGATCACTTTTATTGATAGCATTTTCTTATGAAAATTAATTTTTAGGGGTTCTATGGGAACAGTAGCGTTGTGCTTACTTCTAAAATACCACCACTTAAGTATAATGTATGGTTTTCCACCTACATAATAATACAAATTAGAAGCAGTGAATGAATTATGTATTTGAAGAAAATTGGTTTATCGGAAGTGTGATTTTTGAATTTTTGATCTGCAGAAGACTGCGTCCATACGGCGAGAGAGAAGGTATAGGACAATACCAAGCTGGCTTTTGCACGAATAAATCAACGAGTGATCAAATTTCTACACTCAGGCTTATTCTGGAGAAGGCTAGAGAATTTAAGATAAAGCAACATGTCTTATACATTGATTACAAAGCAGCCTATGACAGTCTGAGCAGGGAAGCGCTATACGAAGATCCACTTAGATTAGATTTAGGAATTCCACCAAAACTAGTTCGCCTAGTAAAAATGGTTATGACCGATGTCCAATGTGCAGTATGGGTGCAATCTAGCCTCAGTGAATTCTCTAAAGACGTACAAGGATGTTCGACAAGGTGATGGATTGGCCTATAAAATGTTCAATCTCGCATTGGAAAAGGCTATAAGAAAGACTGATGATATCCAGACTAGCAATAATATATTTAATAGGACTGTTCAATTGCTAGCTTACGCCGACGACGTTGCCCTGTTGGGAAGGTCATTCGAGGTAATCACTGAGGCTTTTGTAAAATTAGAGGGCGCTGCGAAGAGAAAATGGGCTTGAAGTAAATCATCAGAAGACAAGATACCTGTGTACAGAGTCTGGCGATGGGAGGCAGGAAGAGATGATAACTGTTGGGGGAATATCATTTTCCCTCCTAATAGTGTTATATACTTCTTCTAAGAGCTGATCTCAAAGGTTTCATCCTTGGGCACTCGAATAAACTGGTGTCAAGGCGATTGGGATTTTTCCTTGTCTGTAAGTACAATCCGATGAAGTAATAATATTAAGCCTAAATAAGTAACTGAGTTATTACAAAAATTAGAATGATTCTTTCTGAACAGTAATTTCTGTCCAAAAAAAAAAAAAAATTTTAACAAATAAGTCACAAATAATTAATGCATAATACACCGCCTAGAACTTAGTTAGTAGAAGGAGGAGGAGGAGGTAAAGAGGTCTCAACTCTGAAACTCCCCTCTCCTCCCGAACTGCAGTAGGCCAAGATCTGCCTTCCAACGGAGACCGGAGACCTGCATTGGCCTTAGTAAGAACAAACTCCGCGTTCTTAATGGGTTTTCTCAAGGCGGGACATTGTCAACTCAGAGAACACCTGACGGAAGCTGGGTTTGGAGAGTGATAGCACATGCAGATTCTGTGGGGAGATGTATCTCCTAACGGACTGCGAGGCTGCCACCCAGAAAAGATTTGAGAATTTGTGTAGTTACGGGGAGGAGGAGGGGAATATACTTTCTCTAAAGCCCGTCAGGTCATCTTAACCTGATGGAAATGTTGTAGACGGTGTTCGCCTGGGACCTCTTCGTTTGGGTTCTGTCGGCAGCCTGCGGCACCCATGGAGCACAGCACAATAGATCGTAAAGGTCGCAGTGCATCGGTCCCACCTCCAAAAAAAAAAAACCCGCTAGACTGCTGCTTGAGGGTGTTCAACTCTTGGCTTGTCTGGCGTGTCTGGTGCGATGCGGACCACGCCAACCGTAGCTATGGAGACTTGGGTTTTTCACACCGCTCTTTGTGGAAGTGAAAAACTTGGCAATGAAAGCCTTTTATAGAATTCAACAGCCACGTTTTTGTGAGGGAAAGCGTTATGGTTATTCTACCATTCATCGCGAAATACTTTTAAAGACTTATGTTTTACCTTTTGGGAGAAAATTGGTTAAGAGTGAGTCCGTCTCAGTAATAATTACCTCCGGTGGTTCCAGAATGGATGATAGTTCTGAAGCTGCGGTCTGTTTTGAGACAGGATATCTTTTGGTGAATGCACTACTGTTTTCTAGGCTGTCTTATTCTTTGTTGCATTTTGGATGAGCGGATACATAAGACTAACCTAAAAGTTGTTTATTGTGGTGGTTGGTTCCGCAGAGCTGGAAAGCATCAGAGACATTTCCGTGGTAGCCTGCTTCATTTTGTGGTCATCGACCGGTTTCGGGCGTTCGCCCATCTTCAGGATGCATTTTGTCAGACAGTGTGATAACACAGACTTGCACAGAGCAAATTCAGTTTACACACTCTGGAAGTGCATTTAGAATGGGTGCTGTAGGGTTCATACAAATGTACTTGAAGGTTTCGCGGAGTGGTATTACAATTTTGCGGTTTTTAGAGCAGTTTTTACTTGTTGTTGGAAGTTTTTTGTTGGGTCCTTTTTGAGTTGTGTATATGTATTGTTGTTTATGAATTCTAGTGTTTTGTGTATGTAGTCGTCGTGTGGCATTATTACAGTGCTGTTCCCTTTGTCGGCTGTTGTGACTATGAGGTTACTGTCTTTGAGTTTTGTCCGTATTCTACCGGCAGTTCTTTCTTCTTGTCCGTCTGTGTTACTGTGCGTTTGTTGTTTTTGTATGTCTTGTATATGGCGAGCGTGTTCCTGTTCATTGTGTGGTAGTAAAGTTATCGCAAGTTCAGTGTCAACGGCAAGTTGTTCAATGTTTTTGGTATGGTTTGTGTTCTTGAGACTATATTTGAGTCCCTTGTCTAGAAGTTCGGTTTCGGTTGGTGTAAACGTAATGTTTGTGAGGTTTACAGTGCGTGGGTAGAATGCTTGGGTTTGGTGTTTTTTTTGTATTGGGTGTTCTGCGATTTTTGGAGATTATGGAGTTTTTTGTTTTGTGCTTTGTATTTACGGTCCATTCGTTTAGTAAGTTAGTCACTTATTTGGTTGCAGTATATAAATTGAGTGTATAAATTGAATTTGCTTTGTGCAAGTCTGTGTTATCACACTGTCAGACAAAACGCATCCTTAAGATGGGCGAACGCCCGAAACCGGTCGATGACGACAAAATGAAGCAGGCTACCACGGAAAATGTCTCTGATAAAAGGTGTTTGTTTGTATAACACCGCTCGGAGAGTCAAGCTGTGTTGATGGCGCAGCAGTTTATGTATCATTACTTACACTAAGAGGAAGGTATTTTTGAAATTTTTGAAATTAAGTTTCCCCGGAAATACATGTTTTGAGGTCCCCTGAATACGAGTAAAACGTTTTTAGCAGAATATCTCAATAACAAAAAGTGGCAGGAAGCTGAAACTCGGTATTCTGTTTTGTGATACTACCTCCGTATCAGACACGAAAGTATATGGCAATACGCATCAACCCTATGTGCGACTTTATTAATGTTTTCTTTTTTTCGTGATTTTCTCGATATGGCTCCAATGGCTCAGGGGGCCTAAAACGGGATATTTCCGTGAAGCTCGATATCGAAAAATTTGACACGATTACAATATTTCCGCTTACTAGGAGTAAGAGAAAGTAATAAATTAGAATAAATAATTAAACAAGAACGAATATTGTATTTCGGTCATGCTATCTAAGAGTGTAGGGACGGACTCCTTCCTTAGTTTATGAATCCATGATTTTTACTTTCTCTTACTCCTAGTAAGGGGAAGTATTGTAATCGTGTCAAATTTTCGATATTAAGTTTTCAACGGAAATATCCGCTTTGAGGTCCCCTGAGTCCAAAAA
>JAAEAF010011645.1:0-20152 GCA_011037195.1 Triatoma infestans | reverse complement strand
GAGTAAGAGAAAGTAATAAACATATAAATAAAAAGTAAAAAGTAATGATTATTAAAAAAAGAAGTAAAAAATAAGAAAGTAAAAAATTAACGCTAAAAATAACCTATAAAATAATCACATCCGGACTTCACACATATATCGACAAAGTAGAGTGTACTGCAGGACTTATAGTTTTAAAATATACAGTCAATATAAGTTCTCCATTTCAGCCTATCCAGCGCGTCTTGCTCGCACAGTGCTAGTCCAGCCATGATCTCGTTGATGCCATTTTGCCAGTTATTCCTAGGCCTGACTCTTTTCTGGGCACCTGGCGGGCTCCATTGCATTACAGTCTTTGGCATTCTACTTTCTGGCATTCTTATCGCATGGCCGAACCATATCAATTTCTTCTGTTACGTGCTGTGCTTCTCCACTATTCTTCTTATATCCGCATTCCTCTTCCTCTCTCTGCGGGATATTCTCGCGGAACGCCTCCAGAAATCCATTTCAGTCGCCTCTATCTTTTTCTGCATTTTCTTGCTGACTGTCCATGTTTCTGATGCATAGAGCAAGATGCTTTGAACTATCGCCGTATAAATGTGCCTCTTAGTACTGATCTGGACATTGTTGCTCCATAAGACAGAATTTAGCATTCCTATCGCCTTTCTTGCGCTCGTCACCCTCTTTTCTATATCCATTTCGGATGTTCCGTCCACTTGGAGTTAGGAACCATGTATTTAAAACTGCTTACTTTATTTAATTTCTGGCCATCAATTTCACACTCATTGTGTGGGGATGCAGTCATGTATTCAGTTTTTTCAGTATTTATTTCTAATCCCCACTTTCTGTATTCTTCTGTCAGCTTTCTCACCATGTAATTGATGTCATCATTTGCGATCAGGACTTGGTCGTCTGCGAATAGCAGATTATGAAGGTACATGCCTTCCCCGACCTGTACGCCCATCTTGCAGCATTTCCTGGTCCACTCCTTCAGACTTATATCTAGATAGATCTTAAATATGACCGGAGACATACAGCACCCTTGCAGCAGGCCTTTGCTAGTTGGAAATTCCTCTGAGACTCTTGAGTCTATTAAGGGACTCTTGAACCATATTAATTAAGGGTTCACTATGCCAGCTAATCGCATAGCGCGCCACAAAAGTTGTTTGGGGACACTATCGTAAGCCTTTTTTAGATCGACAAAACCAGCTCTGTCGGTTTATCTTTATCTCTATGTTTCTCCATTAATTGCCGAAGAGTGAAAATTTGATCGATGCATGACTTTCCAGCTGTAAAACTGCATTGGGTTTCCGAAGTGTTAAATTCTAATTCCAGACGCTCTTTAATTATCCGTCCTAAAATCTTCATCGTCGGATTAGTGACGCAGGGGCCCCTATAATTTGTGCATTTCTTACGATTCCCTTTCTTAAAGACTGGCAATATATATCCTAAATTCATTTCCTCCGGGATATTTCCTCCAGCTAGTATAGCATTTATCAGGAGTACCAATAATGCCAATGCTTTCCTGCCTCCATATTTCAACATTTCCATATTCACACTACAAGATCCAGAAGATTTGCCATTTTTACTATCTTATAGTATCTTTAGATTTACCATTTCTTCCTGGGTCGTTTGTAGAGCTGAACTTCGATCGTGTTCGGGTATGTCATCATCCCTGGATTGGGGTCTGTCTTCATTCAGGAGTCCATAGAGATATTTTCTCCAATACTGTGTTTCAATCATTTCTATATTTATCTTACTCTTAGAATTGCTTCTAAGCTCTTTCAGCACCTTCCATGCTTCCTTGGATCTGTTAATCCCTAACTCACTACTTATTCTGGCACAGGTTCTATCCCATTCTTCATTTTTTAAATTTCTTATTCTCTTATTTAGCTCTCTTTTTATTTTCACATACTTGCTTCTGTCTATTTCTTTCTTTGAGCTTGACCATTTTTTATACGCTGCTCTTTTTTTTCTGTTTCTTCAATTACATCCTGATTTAACAATTTTTTATTAATGTTTTTTTTTTCACCTAGCACTTCCAGCGCTACTTTCCTTATTGTACTCATCAGGTATGTATAAATTTCTTCCGAGCTTCCTGTGAATACGTCATTCAGTTCAATATTTATTCTGTTTTCATAAAGCTGTCTGATGCTTTGGTCTTTTAACAGGTTCACGTATAGATCTACCGCTTATACATTAAAAGCATTGCTGAAATACTAAATTTGAAAAAAAATAAATCGTTTAACAGGAAATAGGACTTTAACGAATCAGCTTGTGAAACTTTTGGAATTCACTCGAAAACGGTTAACAACGATCGAACGATTGTTTAAACTTGGAATGCTTACTGCACAGATATAAAGTATCACTTTTATCTGAAAAATTTGTCCGGTAAATGTGACTTTAGGTAGTTCTGAGGAATTTGTGTCATTACATTTCAATTGTTATTTGAGTTGTGCAATGTTTTGGCCCTATCGCCTCTGGACTTATATTACATATTCAAGTTCTACGTGTCATCTATGCTAATCAACAATATCCCCTCCCAGCATACTCTATACTTATGTTGGTACAAATGAGTAATGATTTCCAAATTTAATAATATTTGTCAATTTTAGCAATACCATGCAGTAGAAAGTTGTTTGAGTGTTTTATTTTATGTCCACAATAAGAAGATTCATTCATGAAAATAAATTTAAACTAAACAATGTGCTGGAATATTTGAATATTAATGAAACTATGGCCTTGCTCTCAACACTTATAACTAAATCAATATTCAGAATAGAATCCACAATGTTCCCAATTTCCATTCGGCGGATCAATGTCATTTCACATGTAGTTGAACACAAATTTCGTGTTACATCTGTCAACCAACTATCTTTACAATCGGTGAGATTGTATGTACTATATTTGAAAACTGTATGGAAATATTTCAATAAATTTTCTTTCATTCATAGTTTGTTTGATATTTAATAAATTATTAACACTTGGTTATTTATAAATTCTGGATATATATATTGATAATTATGTCTGTGTATATATATTTACATATTTAAGTAATCTGAATGAACAAAGTAGAAATGCGTCAGAAATGGGTGGGAAAATTACAAATCCTTTATCTGAACCACAGGATAAAGGATTAACAATTAATTCTTTATATCAAGAAGGATAATTATTTGAACCAGAGCCATCTCATCAACATTTTGTTGAAGAATGTAGATAAAGAGAGACAGATAGAAGGGCTTCCACTAATAAATCAGATTAGGTTCATGTACCGGGCGCCCAGAATAAATGCAATTTAAGTTTTGTTGTTTATAGTTAGCTATATAAGGTGCACACTTTCGTGCATTTAACAAAAAACAAAACAACAGAATTGTTAAAATAGCATTTAATTTCATGTTTATTATCTAATTTGACATACAATACTTTGCTTACTAGTAAACACCATTCTATATTTTATATTAACACTCACCAATTCCAAAATTACAAATTGATCTGTATAAAGTGCTGTATCTAGAATCTTAATAACACTAACTAGATCTAAGCTTAAGCTTAGATTAGCATACTTTTCTAATAAAGAAAGTAAAGATTGTTGAATTTCAACTGTTATTTCGTCTCATCCATAAATCATCTGCTGCAATTACCGTCAGAAAAGTCTCTGAGCTGGTTCTGTGCTGAATCGAGTTGCATGAGCTTAACACACCAACTGATCATGTTTTTAAAAAATACATTAAGTTGTTTTAATTCTCATTTCAAACCTTAGACAATGTTATGTACTTTATATAATAAAATGTCTTAAAAAACTGTGTTTATACTCTGTTTCGATTGTTCAATATATACGGGAGAACCATTCAGTATATTATAGAAGTGTTGTCAGAATAACCTGGAATTATTGTAGGGTGCTCTACAATTTGGACGCCATTAAGATACTATTTACACAACTAATTGCCAAATTAGCTTTATTGGTGAAATGTTACAAAGTCTGGGCAAATTTACTGGACAGACTGATCGTAATTCTGAAATAGGTTACTATCACATTGACTCATTCCATCAATTTACGATTATTATGAAAATTTTGTACTTTCCTCATCCTTGACTATCTATGGAATGTTACAATTTTAGTTTTATCAATATTAACTGCAGTTTCTACATGGTATCTATTTAACACTATTTTATTTGTGTTAAATCAATTTTTATTGTGTTCATTGTGTTAATCAACCCACGAATCGGTTAATGTTACCAAGTCATTGGCTCTTTAACATTGAATGTTTTTTACATTGATCTATTTTCAACCCGAGCGTCATCCGCCTTAAAGAGTTGGCAATGACACTAATATAAGAGAAAATAAGAGAAGAGTTAAGGATCCCCCTCTCCAAACAATGTTTGTATCTCAATTGCATTAGAATATTCGTCTCTTGTCTGAATCACCCTTGGATCATTTCAAATTAAGAAAAAAGAGTTCAAAATGATAAACATAAAATATTAAAAATTGGTTCAAAAAATGATTCATTTGAAAGGACAAATAGATTCAAGTTGTTCAATAAAAGGTAATAATAATAATAATAATAAGTAGCTTCAAGAATGGATTAATTTGAGAAAAAACTGGTCAAAACAATTGTTGTTCAAAATAACATAATAAAATAGTTAAACAAAATTTTTAATTAGAGTGAAAATTGGATCAAAATGTTCAAAATAAAGGATATAAAATAATTTAAATAAATTTATTAATTTAATGAAAAGATATTAAAATTTTTCAAAAAAAGGTAATAAATTAGGTCAAAATATTTTGGGTATGTTTACGGAAAAAAATTAAATTGATAAAGTTAATTTATCTCTAATCACAAGGGAAAATTTGTGTGATAAAATCATTGTAAGTCGGGGTTTAAAGAAGATTATAGCAAAATCTTGTAGGTGTTCTGCCTGCTAGCATGTTCTCATTCTAACTGTAGTCAAATCGTAGGGTACTCTTTTCAACAAGTTTCTTGCTTTTGTGATGGATGCAAGAAATATAAAAATATATTTAATTTGAAATTATCAAATTATGAAGAAAATGTAACATTTGCTGGCTAAAGGGACTATTCAGGTAGAAGACCACTATTGTCTCTTACGGGTTCATGAACATGGTTAGCATTGTCTACCCCCTTCTCACAGGGCAGGACTTGAACTATGAACAGTCTGCACTCTGCTTTCAAACAAGCACAGTCTGTTTTAGACATTCAACAAGAACACTTCAGGAATCAGTGCCAGTTATAAGTTAAAACATAAGAGTTTTGCACTTAATCTATATAAATAGTTGATTTATACTGCATAATAGTTACTGTGTTATTGAAAAGCATTTAAATTTCTTTAAAGATAATATATTCTGCCAGTGTTTTCTTAATTATTCTTATTACTTCTCTTCTCTTTGCACATAGACATAAGCCCTTTACTAAACCGCTCACGCCACATTTCACTTTCTTTCCTTGGACCACTCCTGAACATTGAAATACTTCAACTCCAATAAAAGTTCCTCCTGCATTTTTTGAAGATACTTCAAACACATCATCCTCCAATATGTATGTGTTAAGAGATTGAGGAAAATTTAAATTTAGGTCGTATACAGGGCTGAAATCAGCTTCATCAAATTCATAATTTAAACCTACGCTTAGTAATTCAGCATTATCTCTTCTATATGAAGAGCTCGCGAATGCCAATGATACTTTTTCTTAAATTAATGTCGCAAAAAATCCTAAATATCGATATTTATTTTTTTCATTTTTAAAATGAAAAAATTTCAAAACCAATTCACAATTCACAATTATGTATAAAATGATAAATTTTTTTTACTCTTCAAACTTTGTTCATTTGTCCTATTATAGATATATAGAGGTGATAGTGGTGGAGGGAGGTAAATACCGACCACCCAGGCAGTAAAAGTGACTGCATTGTAAATAAGAACCACAGCGCAAAAAACACTGAAACAAACACCAAGTTTTTGGACTTCTGTGATTTTTTTGCTTTTGAGAAATTTTGTACACACACTCTCAAACCATTCCCAAGACCATTCGCTAAAAACATTCTTTTCGTACTTAGGGGACCTCAAAAAAATTATTTCCGGTTAAAACTCGATATCAAAAATTTGACACGATCACAATACTTCCTCCTACTAGGAGTAAGAGAAAATTAAAAAACTGCTACCAATTTTTCTCGAAAAAGTCGAGCGTTGAAAATGTTTCATGGTGTATAGCTCTCGGAAATGTCATGGTGCATAAATAACGGAAAAGACAAAAATGTGTTTATCAATTAAATTTTTGTCACTCTTCAAAGTTTGTTCACATTTGTCCTATTATAGGGGTGATAGTGGTGGAGGGGGAAAAATACCGACCACCCAGGCAGTAAAAGTGACTGCATTGCAAATAAGAATTTTCTTCTATATGTAGTGGAAGAAGAAATGCAAAAATAAATAGTTTTGAAAAATATTTTAAGTGAAATAATTTTGGCAAAAATAATGTATTTTAAAGTCAGGTACTATAATTTAAGGTCATTGCTGCGAAAGAGACAAAAGCACAGAAATCCGTTAGGAAAATAACAATGCCACTTGGCCAACTGTTTCGTAAGAGAAAATCCCCCGTTAGAGAGGGCATTCCTTCAATACAGTCTGCATTTTTTTTTTCAAAGCCAGAACACTTGCTTTAGGAATCGCTCTCTTAAACTCATGCCAGTGATAGAGATTAACATTTATTCTAGATTAACAAATGATCTATTAAGCATAATAGTTGTGATATTGCAAAATATTTAAATATCTTTAAAGATAATATATTTAATTTAATCTACCAGTGTTTTTATAATTATTCTTATTATTTCACTCTCTTAAAACTTCCAAACACAAGCCCCTTTACAAAACTGTTCGTGCTACACAAGCTACCACTACACTACAATACATCACCAATAACATTTCATATACTACGTTTATTTATATTCTTTTGTACATGTGCTTGTTTGTACTTGTGCATTGTCATAAGTTATAAAGTTATACATAAAACAGGATTCTATGTAACTAAAGTAGGTTATATAATTGTGACAGACAAATTGATGGAGGATATTAGGGGCAAATACAAAATCAATATATGTCCCAGTCGTTAAAGACGGATCAGATTTATTATATATATCAAATGTTTCTTACATGAATGGCATGAATATTTTGTTATTTTCTTCTCTTTTTTTTTTGATCTTCCAATTTTTTGCTTAACCTGTTATGCCTACTTCGATCTACTCTCGATTTATTAATACTAAAAAGCAGTCGATGGGGGCAAGAATTATTTTTACATTTTCGGGGGAGTTTTTTTTTTTTTTACTGCTTATTTTGTATCCGTAATTTCTCTCATTATTTCTATATAATATTAGACTGATCTTATAACTTTATTATCTTAGGTGGTAATTAAAACATGTAATAGCATCCAAAGAGAGGGATCCATAGCAGAGAGAGAGACAGAGAGAAAAATGACAGGACCACTCTCTCGGACTAGAGTGGGAGAAACTGCCTAAATATAGCGACGGGAGAGTATTCAAGAAATCAAATAGCAGAGTTCATACAGCAGTCACTACGCGTCATCAACCTTTACCTCTCTCTTACCATTCTATATATTTTACATGTAAAGTCCAGGCATTCAGTGTTGCTTTTTAATTATAGAGTGTTCAGCTTCACTTCTAATTTATTCATTTAAACCAAACCATTTTCTCTCCTTCAAAAAAACCCATTATAAAACACCTCTTTTAATTAGGTCGTCATTCACCTTCACACACCATCATCACTTGGTGTGATGTTTTGTATGTCGCTTTCCGCGTTTGGTTTTTCACCGAATAGGTGCCGGCAATTGTCTTTTTCTAAACAAATATATTCATCTTCGAGTAAACAAGATGGTAGTTAATCCATTTTAATGAATAAGGAAAACAAAAAACTTGTTTCTATTTACAACAAACTTTTGTGTTTGTTTAAAGTTTGAAAATGGTTATGAACTCATCAAATATGGAAATTAAAATTTACTTGAGAATCTTTTTGCTTGCCAACACTGTAGTTGATCTTAATTAGAGTTTCTACTAACATAATAATAGTGGTAACGTTTGCTGCCCTTTCCACCTCTAAATATACCGACTGAACCTATATAAACAAATTAAATTAAATGGTATTTAAATGTGCTTATTTTACCTTGTGATAATTCCCCACTACTTGTTTTATCATTTATACAGTAAAATAATAAATATTTATTTAAAATATTTATTTATTAATAAAGATACTGAGTTAATTTAATTTATTCATTCATATAATATTTACCTTAAAAATGAGTTTTTTAAAACATTTCCTTTTGAGTTTATATTTATATAAAAAAATTAATGTTTAGTTTTATTTATTTGAATATTTATGAATTTAAAATGTGCTTTTCGTAAAGCATTCACCCCCCCCCTCCCACACACACACACACTAAAATCAAGTCATTACCAATCTTTGTGAGAAAAAGATCTAATATCACAATTCTTCACCAGCTACCTAAAAAAAGCAATATTCTTTCTGTGTCATATATAATTCCATATTACAAACTACTTATTTTTTTGGAAATTCTCTAACATTAAATCAATGTCGAACCCTTCCCCCCCACCAAAAAAAATAAAACTTATCAACCATTTTTCTACCATCCTATTAGCCACCTTCTCAATCTAGGCAAAATATTTGAGAGAGTTACTTTTTTTCCCCGTTTTCTAGAAACTATGGGGACTTTAAAAGTAATTTTAAAATATCAGTTTGGTTTCTGCAGTTGATATTCTACAATACATCTGGGTCAATCGGAGTTCGCCATCGCCACTTCCCTTGAACTCAAACGTTTTGCGTTGGTTTTCTTAGATATTCCACATGTATTCCATTGCGTATGATACGAAGGTCTTCTATTGAAACTCAAGTGAAAATTCTTCTTACCATTTACGTATCTCATTCTCAACTCCTATTTTCGAACGATTCTTCCAGATTACTAAAGGCACTTCCCAGTACTGTTGCCGGAGTACTACAAGGAAGTTATCTTAGCTCCATTGCTTTATTTAGCCTATACGACCAACTTACCTTCGGGTGGTATACATTTATGTGGACCGTTGCTGACGATACTGCAAGTCTCTCACCCTACTGATTTTACACTCTCTGTCTGCTCTCTACTGCAATCACATCTACATTCTTGACAATCCAATCACATGCATAGAACCTTGGCTGCAAAAATGGCAAATAATAATCAATTCAAATAAATCAAAATACAAGCCTTTATACTAACGAAAAACTCTTGCACCCATCTAAATATTATAATTCTTCTATTTCTTCAGCCAACCATTTGCAGTATCATTGACTGTACCTCAGAAGAGACTCACCTATAATCGACTTTAACGAATCGAACTGAACATAGGAAACAAACTTCTAGCCAGAATATTTGACCACTGATTAAAACTAATACTTCCAATTAAAAGAGAATTAGCTCTAGACAACTTACAGTCTTGAAATTTACGTATCAGGTTAACGATCCATTATCAACGATCCAGATCAACAAATTCTTCAATCTAAACTCATCTGCCACCTTGTGAACGCTCCATTGTATATCAGCTCCAAAAATAGTATCTCAAAACTCGTTCTATATACGAACTTGCTAAATCTGGTTAGATCAATTTTACAAAGCTTATTAAGTTACCCTAATCGTTTAGAAGTTAACTTGTCCTCATCCACAATTCATTCCAATCCTCGAAAGTGACTGAGGTGCCATTGGCCCCACGATCACCTTATTCACTAATGTTCATCATCGCTACAAAACATCACGGTCAATCGGAGTTCGCTATCGCCACTTCCCTCGAACTGCATTCATGCGAATACATTCATGCCTTAGCATATTAACTTATTTGTACCATAACATACAGTTGTAAATGACAAATAAAAAGTAATATAACAAAAAAAATCTGTGAAGAACTCTCACCCGACTTTCTCTTAAATCATTGCCACCTCTCTCGAGCGGAAGTTATACTGCGCCGACGGTTTCCTGGAAGTGTCAAGGGAGTTCGATTGCTCATTGTGGAATTGAACATCCCTCGGCCCGGACGGCCACCCTTACAAAATGGGATTGTCACAGTCTTATCTACGTTGACCGTTAGGCCGTTCTCTTTGCAATATTCTTCTAAGACCTTTAATTTGTGCTATGCGACTATCCAATTTCTGGCCAGGATCACCAGATCATACGCGTAAAGCAGGCCGAACAGTTCTCTGGAGCTATTTAAGGAAATGCCTTCAATATTTCTAGATATAAAAAAGTCTTCTAGATCTGACATAAATAACGAGAAAAGTATCGGGCAGGTCGTATCTCCTTGAAGGATTCCTTCCGATATTGGAATATCGCAGCTGGTTGTCTCATCAGAAATGGTTTAAGTTGCTCCCTGATATAACTTAATTAGAAGCATTTTGCCTCCAATTCCTAAACTATAAAGCTTCTGCCATAGTTTTTCATGGGGTCAAAGGCTCTTTTAAAATCGATGAATATGGCTATAACTTTATTTTTTTTCAATCTTAATGCAATGTTAACAGTTGAGATCAGCGTAAAAATGCAGTCACGACAACCCTTGCCCTTTCTAAATCCCATTTGAATGTCAGGAATCAAATGTTTCATTTCTACCCAATTCACCAATCGCTTGCATATTACTTTGTTAAATATTTTTAAAATATTTAGGATAGAAATTCCTCGGTAATTTTGTGGGTCAGCGGCAGTGTTTTTTTTATGTATCATAAACAATTTGATGTTTGACCAATTTGGGGGAATAGTTTCTTCTTGCCAGATTTTATTTAGTAAATGAAGGACATTTGAAACCCAGTAGTTGTTCATTTTTTTACAATATTCGTTTGGCACCATATCTATGCCCGTCGCTTTATTATTTTTTATAGATTTTATTGCGCCCTGGAGCTCCCCTATAGTTATTTCTGAATCTAATTCTGGTGTATAGTAGTGGACAAAATTAACATCAGATTGTATCTTCACAGCATCAGATTGTACCTTCACAGCATCAGATTGTACCTTCACAGCATCAGATTGTACCTTCACAGCATCAGATTTGACCTTCACAGCATCAGATTGTACCTTCACAGCATCAGATTTGTATAAAATTCTTTCCATTGGTTCAATGAAATTTTATTTTTTGTTACCGTTTTTTTTTGAAATTTTTTAATGTTAAGCCAAAATTCTTTCGAGTTTTTCATATTTGCTATTTGTATTAGTATTTTGTCAAACTATTCCTTCTTACGATTAGAAAATAGATTTTTATATAATTTTTCTGCATTCAAGTATTTGTTTAATGATATCTTTTCGAATAAACTTTTACGACAAGATTTTGTCACGGGAATAATTCCTAAGTGACTCTGTTGTGCCCACTCAGGTCGGCTGCATAGGGGTGGGGTATTGGACGCCACTTCGTTTAAATGGGCAAACGAAGAAATCCCCAAAAAAATTAATCTTTAGGAAGAACAAAAAAATTGTGTTAATAAAAAGCGGTAATCCTGGTCAGGAATGGTCAGAAGAGAAATGTAAAGATGGTGTGTCGGGAAAGGCGGTTTACAATATCTTACCTTCAGTTATTCGCTGCTACAAGGCCTAGAGAAAATATGGTACTAGTACCTACTGAGAATGTCCATATTATACAAATAAGTATATACTAAAATAAAGAAAAGGGTAGGTGAGAATAAAATCAATCTTTAAGTTGAAAACAGACACTAGTAATATTTATTATAAAAATAATGAAATGCCTAAATAAATGAATTTAATAATCTTCATATTAATTATAAAGAAATAAATATAAAGCTTCCTGAACGTAACTGGCTAATTGAATATAGAAACAAACTAAAATTTCCTCTTCTTTAGGAACTAAACGTTAACAGAACGCAAAATAATATTTAAACTTATAAAAAAAATAATATCAGTGATCAAGTCAGAAATAGATAAATAAATTCACAAAAAGCATCTATTTTCCTTCCCATCTATAAAATTCGCTTCTTCCACTTTCCTTTAATATTCAATTTAAATTCGGCTATTTATTAGGAAATTCATTAATCACTTCCTATTCCTCGTTTACTTTACAATGATAGTAAAATATAATTATTCGTAAAGTATACGCGAATAGACGAACTATAACTTATTTCGCAACTATTACGAATTACTGACAAAATGAAAATGACATGAACTATCTGATGAATTTGGAAGAAACGTATTTAAACACTCTTATAATCTAAGGCCTTTAGGTACCGTATGTGTTAGATGTACATCTCTTTAAATTTTCCGTTATTTTTCTTGCAATTGAAAATTAACAGTTTAATGGTAGCATGTAATAAACGAACTAAAATTGTTATGTATCTAAAAATCAGCTTTTGTGACAACTGGAAATAAATCTATTTAAGTATGAATTCGATAATTTACTTATCACAATGATATTTTGTTTGTACGGGTACTTTGTGGAAAGCTGGTTACTAGTACTTTCTTTTCTTTCTTTTTTTTTTATGAAATTTAAATAAGATTTATATACGTTTTCTACGGAAAATACCAGTAGAAAAAAAATATATAGAGGCCTCTCTGGGCTATCTAAATGATAATTATCACAAATAATTTTGTTTTAATGAAGATAGGTTGGCCAACCTGTTAGATTTCGCCTGAAGCTGCTTCTGGTGATTGTCAAGTCCGATCCGTCGTAGGTCTTGAGTGGAATATTTTTTTTCCTTGTCTGTCGTCCAAACAGTCTCCTTTTAAATTCCTTGACCACCAAAAAAAAACCACAAACCACCACTCTCTAGTTCCTCAAAATCCAAATCCGTTATAAACTTGGTGTAAGCGTACAAGTAAATTTTAATAATTACTTATAGAACAATTCAAAAATATGATTGAGGAGTGACATAGATCCGGCCAGGCCGTTGGCAGTATCCCTATATTATTTTGAAGATAAAGAGCCCTATATTATTTTGAAGATATTATTGTTCAGAGTTACTTATGTTTCTATATGTAGTTATTTTTACTTTAATAAAGATTATTCTAATAACTATTTTTCTATTAAATTATTATTTCTATAAAATACATATAAATTTAGTATTAAAAATACCCGTTACAATTTGTACAAAATAGTTAGCACCTTTTTAGCATTATAACAACTAGAGTCAAACCAGGGCTTATTGTCGTTATGAGTTGTGTTTTTCTTTTTTTTTATAATACCGGCCTCATTTAGATGCCAAATACATAACTCATAAAATTGTTCATTTAGTAATTTTAGTTCTAGATTGTAATCAAAATTATAAAATGATGTATCCAATCTTGCACTTTAGAGTATTTAAATTTGTTTCGTTTTTCTGAATACTCAAATTATTGTCATTATTAAAAAGTTGATCATTTGTTACTTTGGTAAATAAGATGAGCAAACAGAGAGAATGGTTAAAAGAATGGGTCATTTCTAAAATTTCAAAGTCCTTAATAATATTAGTACATGAGTATGAGACCCATACTAAATCTATTACACTAGCGCCCCTGTGGCCTAGATATGTAAACTTGGCCGGGTTATCACCTAGTGTTCTACCGTTACATACAAACATACCAATATTTTCCATTACGTTTACAAGATTTTCCCCTCGTTTGTTAGTTACATTATCAAGTGAATTCCTAGATCCATATATATTAGTACCATCAAACATTTCGTCTTCAAGTGAATTCAGAGCGCTTATTCTCGCGTTCCAATCCCCACCGATAAGTATGTTATAGTACCCATAAGTGTCAAATAAATTGTGCGAATCATTTTTAAGTTCCTCTAAAATAAAATCATTTCCCGATTTACATAATACGCATAAGAAAAAATCATTAGAAATAAGAGTATTATAAGTAGTAAAAGCTTTTTTAATCAAAATCATTATACCTCCACTTGCCCTACCTTTTACATTATCTTTAACAGCATTTACGGAAACACAATTATATTCATTCAAAAAAGAAGTATTGTTTGTTACATCATTATTTATCCAAGCTTCACTTAAACATAAAATATTGAATTCAGTTAGCTTACTAATATTATCGGCTGTTAAATTGAATAAAGTGTTAAAACCATTTATGTTCCGAAAAATAAATTTTAATAATGAAAAGTAACTTACATTTCTAAGAGAGAGGTTTGTGTTTTCTATATCTTATTCTCTCTTAGAATTCCATTCTGTATAATCCTCTAAGACGTCTAAAGTGTCGTTGGCCCTACGACCTCCTGGATAACTAATGGAGATTATAGATAGATAATCTACCATTCACGTCTTTCACGCTTTATTTAGTTGTATAATACTAAATAAAAATCAAATCTGGTGTGAAACACTCACACAACTTTCTCTTACTCCTGTTCTCAAAATTATAATTGACAAATGTTATAGTTTGTGTACCAAATATAAAGAAATTCGTCGAAAACTGAAAAAAGAGGTCAATAAAAGCTTACTTCCGGCTTACTAATTTTCTTAAAACATGGAATTTTGGCCATCTATTTATTTCTAATTAATTTTGTTTGAATGATAGAATTGACACCACTTTAGAGGTAGGTGTAACCCCACCCCTCCCCAAAAAGTACCCTTAAATGAATTTTCCCAGAGAAATTTCTTAAATAAAGGTAGATCTTTGCTTGTTTAGTTTATATAAAAAGTTTCAAGAAAATCGTCGGAGCTATTTTTGAGAAAATCGCGAAAAAGTGAAAAAAAAAAATCATTTAGTAAGTGTAAAACAAACGCACTTCCGGTTATCCGATTTTTCAAACTTGAAATTTCAACAACATATTTAATTCTAATTAACATTATTTAGATGACAGAATTGTCTAATAAACTGAATAGCAGTTAGGATGAAAACCTAACCCCACCCCTCCTCCAGAAGTTGCCTTAAATGAATTTCTCCGGAGAAATATTGCAAATAAAAGTTGTAGCTCTTTGTATGTGTAGTTGATATATCAAGTTTAAAGAAAATCATCAGAGTCATTTTTGAGAAAATCACAAAAACGTAAAAAAAAACACTTATAAAGTGGTACTTTCGGTTGAGGAATTTTGACATCCCATGGTGATACCTAAACGTAATATCAAGTTTCAACTTTCTACGGCTTTTCGTTTTTGTCCTATGCTATTCACACATACGACCAGTTGCTAAAAACCACTTCATTGGACTCAGGGGACCTCCCTGAACGGATATTTCCGGCGAAACGTATATTTCCGACGAAAACTCGACATCGAAAATTTGATACGATTACAATACTTCCTCTCACTAGGAGTAAGAAAAAGTAACAAATAAATATACATACATATATATTGTAACGTTTTTCCCTCTAAACTAGCTACTGCAACTAGTTTTAAGAGTGTTCGTATAGATAAAATACTCTAAACTTCAATAAAGAAAACACCAATTTATTGCTATACACAATAAATTACTAAATACAACGCTTAATAATAATTACTTCACAGTTTAAACCACAAAAGTTCACTTTGTTCACTTTTGATATACTTTCCTCAAACAGTTCACTTCGTTTGTAACTGGAAACTCTCCCAACTCTCTGCGGACCTACTATTTATACCGGTGGAGAATCTTCTAAAATCTCTCAAGAAAGAACTAGAGCACGTCGCCAGCGCTTCCTAGCGGCCACTAAGAGAACTTGAGGTTCCTACTGCCTCTCCTAGATGGCACCACTGGCTAAATTACCATATATATACATTTTTTCGGAGGGAAAATGTTTTTAAGAAAGATTGTTTTGAAACGAAGTAGTGAAGCTTCCTTCAGAAATATCAGTTCAACCTTATATTTGGAACTCATAGTTTTATATTTCAAATAAAATTGGTTTTTCTGCGGAATTTTGCAATCCAAGTTTGAAATAATCGATTAAACGGAAGTGTTAACTTATTGAATGGACTTATAGTTTTGTTACCGTTTCCTTGAAATTTGTGTACTAACCATTCATGCATATTACTTTCATTTAAACCATTTCCAACAAAATTGGTTTTAGGTGTTTCTGGGAAGTATCGATGTTATGCTTTGCATTATGGTACACTTTCAATGTAATATTCGGTTCTAGGATTAATAACAATATTAACCGAAACTAACTGTTCAGTAAAAATCCATTTTTTGAGACCATGTATCAGAATGGTGACAATAACTGTAAGAGAAGGTCAAACATCTAACAGATTTTTTTTTTTTTACTTTTATTTATTTATTCTCATTGAGAGAAAAGGATGATTAAAACTAATATGAATGAATCCTAAGTACGTTTACAAATTCAAGAAAATCGCGAGCGCGGTAAACCAGATGAAAGCTTTATTTTATGTAATTCATATAATTCAAATAATTATAAAACACGCTAAAATTATGTTACATTCTATTTAAAAAAAAAAAAAAAAAAAAAAGTTCAGGGAAGGGTTAGCTCATGTGAGCGACGTGGACTGCAAACGCGGGATCACAGGATTTCGAATCCAACGACGTGTACTTTAGATTTCTCTTCCTAGAGCCCTTACAGCTCACTGTCGGTGTGGACAGTGTTGTCTGTAACGGGAGGAGTGGAGAACACTGTACGGGGCCGGCCAGTGCCACTGAGAAGGGCTCGGCGCAAAATGACCTCAGATGTTGAGACGCCTTAAATTAAAAAAAAAAAATTTTTTTAAAAATGTATTAAATCCACTTTATTGGTTTTAGATCCAAGACTCTACCATCAGATGATAGTAGAATTGTTTTAAGAATTAAGGGGTTTGCATTCATCCGAAGTAAAAACAAATCTACCTTGAAGTGTTTCTTCACCCTGAGTAAATATTTAGGAAAACCCAAGGAAAAATAAACTATTTCCGGAAGGGTGAAATTAAATAAATAAAAAAAGAAAGAAAGAGTTAAGTCTTAGACAATGGAGGGAGCGGCGATAAAATGTTTTTCAGCAAGGAAACGTTCTTTTCTAAAATTCTCTTTCAAATTCTTAACTGTAAAAGATATCAGATTCAGATTCAATCGCTGAAAATTTCTGAATAGACAGATAGGTAACACTAACATTAAAGGTATTTGTAGCAATGAAATGTTGTTTATACATAAATCTTAAAACTATCTACTTTCATTCAATTCTTCTTCCTCATTCATAGAAATAAATGAATGAAAATTCATTCATTGTAATTTGGTTTATATTTTAAATATTCAGTGTGAATTAGGAATGTAGTAGTTATAGAAATGAGGTTGTTGAAAATCAAACTAATTGCAGTATTTATAAAGTTAATTTCCGTTACGAACTTTTTGAAGAGATTGAGAGAGTTCAGTGATGGCCGAGCGATGTGTAGTGGAAGAAGCAAATGGATAAATAGAAATAAATTGAAATTGATATATATTTTAAAATAATATCCTTTTTAAAGGAGATTTGCATATTGGCTGGAAAAGGGTAAAAACGCAGGTACAAGAAACATATCGTTAAAAGAAAGGTCGGAGAACTTGGCCACTATTGTCTTTTAATCACCTTCTAGACATCAAATGTAAAGGGCAGGTTTTTTAACTAACAAGAGGAGCATTATTTCACTAGTCTAATTTCTGCATTCAACCAGTATTCATTAGGGAGAGAACATCAGTGCCAGTTAATGGGAACATTTGTATTTAAATCAATCAAGTGCAAGAATTCCTGTATATTTATAAGTTTATTATTATGATATTGAAAAGTATTTTAATTCCTTTAGAGATAATATAATTATTTTAAAACAGCGGTGACTTCTTATTGATTTCTTAATACTTCTCTCTCTTCTATCATTCACAATCCCTTTCAACAACGCTCACCCTACAACATACAACACATCTACCCAATCACATTGCAGTTTGGTGATGTAGTTGCAGCGTACAATGGAAGCGTTGGCTAGTTAGATAACATTTAAAGAGTGTCTGGTTGGTTAGAACTTTGGCCTATTCTAAAGGTCGATTCGGTTGGCTAGTTTGAACACTGTGGGCTCTAAAACAGCTTTAAACAAGAGCTGAATGTAGGTTATTGCTTGCTTGTTACAAACTATTGTTCACTGTAACTTTTTGAAAGGTATACTGTAGACTCTTCGATAATTAATTGTGTAGACCCTTAAATGCCTGTTGCAGACTGTTTCCTAAATTCTTGATTGGTTCTTGAATATATCAGACTGTTCAAATGTTGATTTTTAGACTGGCGACTAAAGAACCTGAAGTTGCCAGGCTTTTATACGATTTTTTGGTAACTTGAAAATCTGTACAGAGGACGTTCATGAGGCGTTATAAACTGTTGGAGAGAAGGGAGCGCTGAAGCTGCTGGCGGCGGTAACATGAACTTTTCTTAACAGAGGACTGTTCATTCCCATCCAGAAACAAGATTAAAAATAAATAAACAAGAGTAAATTAAACTGAATAAATCAAATTTAAATATATTTCTTCAAGACTACAGCAACACCGTTAACTAAGTTATTATTATTAAATTACTAACGCTTTGTTTTCATTAAATCCATGCGAGAAAGGATGTTGTTATATTCATAGTTAAGAGTAACAATTCGAAGTTAACAGAAATTATTGAAAATTTTTTGGAAAATCATGGATAACAAAAAGAAAAGTCTGTGAAGTGGTATCTGTGATTACAAGATTCTGGCGAAAGATATCTATATGGAAAATCAGATTTCAACTTTCTACTGTTGAACTTTTCCTTACTGCTAGTAGAAAAAAATATGGCGGTTGTATCAATTTTTTGTTATACTGAGTTTTCAATGGAAATAAACGTTTTTATAATCTTGAAAATTTTAAACGAATTTGAGTGTGTAAAAATAGTTTATAATGAAACTTGGCAGGAAGCTTAAACTTGTAATACCTTGACACCGGAGATTCGACAAGAAAAGTTTCAATCTAAATCCATCAGATTAATTTCAAACTTTCCTTAACAGTTTTTCGATATTTCTATTTTGGTAATTTTCTTTATAACGGCTGCCATTTTTTTTTTAAGACAGAATTTGATATATTAACTAAAATAATTATATAATCAACAACTTATTTAAATCAATTTTTTAGGAGAAAATTTGTTTCGAGGGATTAAGGAAGGGCAGCGATTTTCAATTTACCATTAAAGTTTTTTTTTTTATTACTTTTTTTTAAATTTAAGACGCTTCAACATCTATGGCCATTAGCGCCTGGAGCCTTCTCAGTGCACTGCCGGCCTCCGGACAGTGTTCTCTCGCTACAGAAAACACTGTCCATCACTGGACAGTGAGTTGTAGAGGCTCCTAGGAAGAAAAAATCTAAGGGTAGTACTGGACTCGAACCCGGGACCTCCGCGTGGGAGTTCAACGCGCTAACCACTTAGCTAATCCCTTCCCTCATTAAAGTCTTTAAGCTTACTATCAGTTTAACATATTCGTAGATATTAAGAGCAACTAATCATTTACCAAAATTTCAGATTTCAGTTTTTAGTTAAATTTAGGATTGTAAGCATCGTAGTAGAAGAAAATCGTGTGAGTGTTTCCCACTATAATTTTATTTTAGATTTGTTCAGTACACATACGACGACGACATACATAAACAAAAAAATGGAAAGAGGGACATTTCCAAAAAAAAACGTTTTATACAGTTCGGGAGACTACAAAATTCATACTTACGAAGAAAAATATCTACTAACAGCAATAATCTACCGTATCGCAAGATGATATTGTGTGTTTTATGTTTGGTTGTGAGGATGTTGCTAATGATAATGGAATGAATGTGATAAATGTTATAGTGGATAGACTTGTGAAGTTAAATAAGAATATCCCAGTTATAGTCAGAGGGATTCCTCTTAGATACGACTTGCCAAACTGGTCTCTGTTAAATCGAGAAATAAAAAAAATAAACTCGTTCATTATGAACTGTAACGGCAAGAGAGAGAACACACGCAATATAATGGAGTTGATGAGGAGAGAAATTGGGATTGATTAATTAGACGAGATATGAAGACACTGTTATAATATGGCTATAAGTCTACACAAACTGCACTGGACTAGTAATGATTTTTATAGAATAAGAGGTGGGAGTAGAGATATGATACGATGCGATGGTTGAATCTGATAGATAGATGTCTAGATCTCTCACTGGCTTATTACAGGTTCTCCCCACTCTAGCCTGCTTAAGTCAGAGAGTACCAGAGAGAGTCTGTTTTCTCCGGT
>JAAEAF010011644.1:0-10102 GCA_011037195.1 Triatoma infestans | reverse complement strand
TATTGTAACGTTTTTTCCCTCTAAACTAGCTACTGCAACTAGTTTTATGTAGGTTCGTATAGATAAAATACTCTAAACTTCAATAAAGAAAATACCAATTTATTGTTATACACAATAAATTACAAAATACAACACTTAATAATAATTACTTCACAGTTTAAACCACAAAAGTTCACTTTGTTCACTTTTGATATACTTTCCTCAAACAGTTCACTTCGTTTGTAACTGGAAACTCTCCCAACTCTCTGCGGACCTACTATTTATACCGGTGGAGAATCTTCTAAAATCTTCTCAATCCTTCTAGAAAGAACTAGAGCGCGTCGCCAGCGCTTCCTAGCGGCCACTAAGAGAACTTGAGGTTCCTACTTCCGCTCCTAGATGGCACTACTGGCTACGTTACAATATTGTTTCTTTCGTAACATGATTTCTCAAAACATAGATTATTATATCTAGTAGCTTGAATATATTCGGGTCAAAAATGCAATGCACTTCTGACACAATCAGGAATCCTTCAAAGCACAACAAAAAAAAGAAAAAAAAAGAAGCGCTTCGAGAGGAATAGATTTTTGAGATGGAGTATATATGAGGCTTGAGCTAGTAATTAACAGCTGAGCGCTGCTGACCAAGGCCAGGATACTTTTCACTCAAACTATGGGTAGCTCACTGTTCGGTGATGGACAGTGTTGTCTGTAGCGAGAGAACACTTTTCGGAGACCGGCAGTGCACTGAGAGCCTCCGGGCGCCAATGACATAGATGTTGACAAGACTTAAATTAAAAAAAAAATATTTGGACGGCTTTTGTTGTTGGAAGTTCTTAGGCTTTGATTAATTGATAATTGATTTACTATTGGATGTTCAGAGACATGATTAATTAGCTCAGTGGTAGTGCGCTGGCCTTGCAAAGGAAGATTTCGAATTCTAGTCCATTGCTACTCTTAAATTTTCTTGCCGTAGGAGCTTCTATTACTGTGGTGGACAATAAAATCAGCAAACACAGAACATTACCCGGAGGCCAGTGCTGTGAGCGCCAACTTCACAAGTGTTGACGCGCTTTTAAACAAAAATAATGGATGTAATATTTCAATTGCAATTATGTCTTTTCTTTAAAGTGAGTTAGATTTATCCCTGAGATCTCGATGGACAAATAAATTTAATTATTTAATATCCATTGCTAACTTTTAAAAATACAAATAACACACCAAACAAATAAACTTGATAACATAAAAACCATCAAACCATTGGATCAACTTTTCTTCAGATCTGCCTTGATGAAAAATGATGAGGAAAAGTTAATTTTTCTTTTGTTGAAACTAGTAAACTTTATTTCGAGAAGACACAGTAGAACTACTATTGTAAAGCTGGGATTCATTAATCCTATCATAAAAGGGGAAGCAAAAGTGATTAAGTTAAACATTGAGTTATATGTTAAATTTGTTGATTGGCAAAGAGAATAATTATAATTATCCAATCAAAAATAGGAAATTGAATAAATTAATTAAATAAATGACTTTTAACTAGAATAGTAATCAATTAAATAAATATATTTTCAAATTAAATTAAATTACTCTAATTATATTAAATAATGTTCCAAATAATTAAATTGGAAAATATTAATAATCTGAATTTATATTGTATATTTGAGGAGTTTAAACAAATAGAACGAAAATACTTCTGTGTAGGCGCATTAAAGTTAAATAAAAATATTGAAAAAACTTAAAAATACAAAAGAAAGTTAAAATTTACTTGTAAAACTTATCGCCAGTTTTCCATCTTGAATCACCAGCACCGCCTTCGCAAGATAGTTGGGTGTTCAAAGAGAAGTCTGCATTTTTAGGATCATTGACGAAATCTTCAACCCCATTTGCGTAGACTTTGATAGCCGTTGTAATCTCACTCAGCAAGCGTTCTGAAGACGTATCGAAATGAACACCTAGAAAAATCATTAGGGAAAGGTGTAAAGAAGTCATATCAAATTAATATAGAGTATAAGCAGATGGCTATTTAACAAAATTAATTCGTAGAAAAAGTGTACTACTGAAAATTACAATATATTTATATTCAAGTATCGTTTTAAAAAAAAGCCAATTGTTTTAGGCTATTTATGTCCAATATTCACGCAATTCTCGTGACTGTGAGCCTAAGTTCAACAGGTAGTTTACTACCACTAGTTATCATTTATACCACCACCCAAACCTGGTGGTTAGCATTTCTCCATGACCTTTGACATTTCTCTCATTCTATAAGGGTTCACTTAACAACTCTTACCCGCGCCCACCCCAATACAATATTAACTCTTCATGAATAGTGACTGATACTGGCAGTGTGTGCTTCTACAACAGATTATTTCATATTTCATTAATCTGGCTATCCCCAATGGTAAGAGGATGTGAAACCTCAAAATAGAACTAAAAAATGGGTGTGAGTTCTTTCCTCGAATAAATATGCCATGCCCATGTATCTGTAAATTTGACCATTCATTTTAAAGTTTCCATCCCATTCAAATAATTTTACCCATATAGAAAATGTTTATTAATGAAATACAATACTGTTATATGTATACGAGTACATTATAATCATAATCAGGTTTATTTAAATATCTACTAACCAAATTATTAAGAACTCTAATTTCCCTTAATTAGATCATGTTAACTTCATAACTATGTAGATAATAATAATGTAATTGTGTTATTAAATAAATAATGATAAAATATGAAGTTTTATTCTTTTTTTATGAATAATTTTTTTATATTTTATTATTTAATTATTTTTTAAGTCCATATTCAGGGAAGGGATTAGCTCAGTGGTGGCGCGCTGGACTAGCAAAGCGGAGATGCCGGATTCAAATCTAGCTGAGTTGCGTTTAGAGTTTCTCTTCCCAGGAGTCTTCTACAGCTCACTGTCGGTGATGGTCAGTGTTGTCTGTAACGAAAGAACACTGCTGGGAAGCCGGCAGTGCACTGAGAAGGTTCTGGGTGCCAATTACCATAGGTGTTGTTGCGCCTTAAATTAAAAAAAAAAGTATCTTTTTTTTCAATATATGAATTAAATAAATGTTGTTTGTAAATCAGGATGTCAATTTGATTATTACCCACAAAGGCAACATGCTAAGGCAATATAAGAAGGCACTGTTGGAGGAGGATGTCTCTCGTGTGGCCGGTCCCACTTACAATTGTGTATACAAAAATATTTATTTTGTTAACTGTGTACAGCGTACTTAATTTGGAACGTTCCGTTTGAAAGAAAAAGATTGCTCAGTCAGTTAAGAGTATCTCCTAGCAAGATGGTCATCTTATATTCAAACCTGACCACATACAGGTTAGACACCGAAGCACAGTACCCAAAGTGTAATCACGATGATACGGAGACGCTCCAACATGTGTTTTTTGAGTGCCAATATTACACCACTCCAAGAGAGAGAGATGCCCGAATAATAGAATAACTGACAATAATATTACTCTAATATTAAACCCACACAATGTCGATTACTTGAACAATCTATTTTAATTTATTAAATCTTTTATAAGACTCCAGATTTGTTTCTCATAATTTGGAGTAATTATACTTTCTTTTTTGTTTGTTTAAACACGATTATAATATTTAAAAATTAAGTTTACCCACAGATTGAATCTTAGTCTTTTTTAATATTAGTCTCTCAGGTATTCTTTTATTTTGTTTTTTGTTTAGTTTAATTCCACTTTTCTTTACTTTTCACTTATTTCTTAGTTAACTTAAAATATGTACATACTTCTGTTTGTGACTTTAGTTATGTTCCTTAATTGTATTTTATTATTATTATTACTATGGTAAACCAAGTGAATCCAGGCTAGGTCCGGTGATGAAGGGGGGTGTTTTAGCCGGTAGACCATTTTGTTGGGAAATGCTTTGTGCGTAAAAAGCATTTCACCTCCTCTTTTTTTTTTAAAAAAAAAAAACTATGGTAAACCAACTCTACTGTAATTTTACTTCTGTAAAAAAATAAAAAAAATATTGTTTGTTTAAGAACTCATTTTGTATAGGGGTATAGCCCTGATTACAAATAAATTTTATTCTATTTTTCAGACTGTAATGGCATCCAGCAGAGAGAAGAGAGGCTCTCTCTGGTAAACAGAGACTACTCTCTGACTTAGGCAGGCTAGAGTGGGAGAACCTGTGTATATAAGCCAGTGAGAATCTATCTAAAGGATCTATCAGATACAACTGTACATCGCATCGTGTCACATCTTTACTCACACCTTTTTATCTACAGTTTCATTATTAAAAGTCCCCAGTGCAGTTTGGAGTAACTTATAACTACATAATACGGTCCCTTTTATGATTTCGTTTATTTAATCAAACCCATTTGTCTCCTCAACAACTCCATTATACAGAGCAATTAAACTTCTATCTCGGTGGTATTTAATGTTAGGGTCCCTACAGGCGAAACAAAACAAAAAATATCATCTAAAAAGCACTCCCGGTTAACTGATATCGATGGAAAACTTCGTATTGGAACTAATGAGAGTTCCCAAACGAAGCGTTACGTTTGACTTTCTGTGATTTCTCTTTGAATACTACCAATCACATACAGGGAGTTATTATTTCATTACTAAGGGATTAGATTAGATTGTTATAGAGGATATTGGCACTGCAACCTGAAAGATCTACTGTGCCCCTGGCGCCTTTGTAGCGTACTGCCCATTACCTTAAAAAATCAAGAACACTGCTGCTGAATTCGTTAGCAGCCCAGGGTTCTACCACTGAGCTAATTAATCCCTTTCCTATGCTAAGTGGATACCATCGCAATATTTATTAGCATGAGTGAAAAAATTCTGTGGTCAAAAACTCACACGACTTTCTATCATAGCAATTTACGAAGTTATTGCTGCAAAATTTCCTTCTAACATAGAATTTTTTACTAAATTTTACTGGCTTCAATATTATATAATATATCTGGGAGAACTTAATCTAAAAACTACAGTTGAGGGAAGTGATTAGCATATTGGACTCCCACGCGGAGGTCCCGGGTTCAAGTCCAGCTGTGCTGGCCATAGATTTTTTTTTCTTCCTAGGAGCCTCTACAGCTCACTGTCTGGTGATGGACAGTGTTGTCTCTAAGGAGAGAACACTATCCTAAGGCCAGCAGTGCACTGAGAAGGCTCCAAGCGCCAATGACCATAGATGTTCACGCCCGTTAAATTAAAAAAAAAAAAATTGAGAGAAGCGTGATCTTCCAGCTCCTCATCCACCCCTTAAAATCTATGTCTCGGAACCCTGTTTCATAAAACAGTTGTATCTCTTTAGTTACCAAATTTAACAAAATCATTTGATCTATTCCCCACCCACCCGCCAAATAAATAAATATCCATTCTGTAAGTGGTACTTCAGGTTACCTCCTTTGATCGAAACCATATTTCAGTATCAGAGACATTTTCCGTGATAGCGTGCTTCATTTTGTGGTCATCGACTTGATAACACAGACTTGCACCGAGCAAATTCATTTTACCACTGACTCAGTGTGTTCTCTGGGCAATTCAACTATCTTAAGCACCTAAGCAAGTTTGGCCACCAAAGATGATCAAAAGCACCCACAAAATCAACAAAAACTGCCGCCGCATATTTGGAGCGCACATTTACGGCCTCTACCAAGTCGTGTTTTTGGCGTCTTCTGTTGACATACCCTTCCTAAAATTAAACTGCGAGGCCTGCAGAGATCCGCTCCAAGCGAATAAATCATTCAACTTATTCATAACAGCCTCTCGAAAAGGCTGACCCCCACGTGTCGTTTCCATTTTAAGGAAAATTTGCCCCTTTAACAACCCAAACACGTGTTCCTTTTCCCACTCAGTTACCATCACCATAATCCCCCTGGACCTAGTTTAAGAGTTTAGTTTTTAAATACAACCAAAAAGACCAGTCAGTATGAAAACTGAATTTACTCTGTGCAAGTCTGTGTTATCACATTGTCTGACAAACGCATCCTGAAGATGGGCGAACGCCAGAACCACAAAATGAAGCAGGCTATCACAGAAAATGTCTGTGATGCTTTCTAGCTCTGCGGAACCAACCACCACAACAATTCAGTCCTTACAGGAAAACAACTTAAACGAAACATCAAATTTGAACTTCCTTCGTTTTTCCATTTTTAAATTACGATGACCAAACGCATATACATGGGCAGGCAAACAGACAGAACACACACACACACACACACACAAAGCCCAATTTCTAAAAACCACTTTTCTCTATTCTGGGACCTCAAAACGTGTATTTCCGGTGAAAACTCGATATCTAAAATTTGACACGATTGCAATACATACTCTTAATTAGGTATAAGAAGAATGTAATAAGAAGGACACTTTAGATCGCATGATTCTTGAGACAAATATTTCGATTACATAATTACCTTGGATTCCATTACGTTTTAACACTCACTATAAAATTATTCTATTGTATTTGTTAGTTCAAGATTTATTCTAAGCAATATTGTAATAATTTCCACCATCTTTGTAGGTGAAATAAAAACGGCAAGCATCTTGCAATAATATTTTAGGAAGTTACATATCTTTGAAAGTCATGGGAAGATAGGCGCACTAAGTTAAATGATCTGGATGGTTGCACAAACTTGAGGATACCGTCAAATAAAAAAAAAAATTACAATCCAAAAAAAAAAATACGTAAAGAGAAAAAGTAAAACTTTGGATTACAAATGAATGCAGATTAATTTTTCAACGATAAAAATTTAGAATCACTTCTATTAAGAAACTTAGAAAAAGTCTCATATTAATAAGGAATAAATTATATTATAGGAAGAAAAAAGAACGAGCTCTAGTTACATAGCATTAATGTTACTTGAAAATTAGGACAAATCAAAGGCAAAGTATTATCAAATAAAAGGACACTTTGAAGATTAATAAATTAGCAGAATCATATTCCTTCATCTTATATTTCTTATATTAAGGTAAATTTGCAAAACTTTCTTTTTATAAAAGGGTACTTTTTTTTTTTTTTGTATCAAAGGCTCCTTTGCTATCAGACTCCTTTGCTATATTTTATAATGTATAAAATAAAATAAACGAAGGACATCACAGAGTATAGCTATCAAAATAAAATGAAAACATTTTTTTTTTTTTTAAATGTACGTTTCTATTATAAGGCTTGATCAATTAATAATCTAACGTAAATTTTAATCATGAATATTAGCATAAACACATCCGAAATCAGGCTGAGAGTAACTTAAATTATCCCATATTCTATTGATATTCTTCAATTTTAAGAAACATTAGCTGTTTTTAAAATTTTGAATTAAAAGAAAAAAATTACGGTCTAAGTTAGCACAATACGTATTACATTTTTAATTTTGTATGGTGTGTACTTTTTGAAACATTGGTCATTAGAGAGAAAATATTGTAAATAAACTTTCCTAAACTTATAATTTTTAATATAAGTAGCGTAAACATGTGAGGTCTTGGCGCCCGGAGCATTCTCAGTGTGCTGCTGGGATTCCGAACATTCTTCCCGTTTAACCTTTTCCCCTTTGGTACTCAGGGAGTTTAAGGACCGTACTGCCCTCTTGGGGTATACCAGTCCCCACGAGCACTACGAGTCTTTATGCCCGTAATTAAGTAATTCATACTGCACTTTGATTCACTATATTCTTGCTTATGGAATCATTCTTGTTTCGGGTTCATTGGGGATTAAGTATAATCATTGGGCTGTTATGATTAAGAGCTTGGGCCCATACGGTGTGCGTGTAAAAAAAAAGTTCAGTAATTCATACTCTGTAATGAGCTTACCGTGACTGATCGCACGCCCGATGGATCATGCCAAAGGCTGGTTCCTGTCAATTGCCCCAAGTACAGGGGTGCAGTAACCCAGGATACTTACAGGCAACCCTGTAAGGGGAAAGAAACAGGATAGGAGTGGTTGGGGTGAGGGAATACCCAACCTGGAGCACCGGAGGCTGATTGTATCCTGAAGGTTGGGGGATGGTAACGCCACTTACTCACGCCCTATGCCATTCCGGGCAGTGCTCTCGTTACAGACAACACACTGCCATCACCGGACAATGAGCTGTAGAGGCTTCCAGGAAAAGAAAATCTGAGGGCTCGAACCCGGCACCAACGTGTGGGAGTCCAGTGCGCTATCCATTGAACGATCCTTTTTCTAAACATCAAAATGTAACTTTTTTAAAATTGCTTATAAGGAGTACATAAAAAGAAATATACGCACATTTCAACTATTCTGTGAATTAATGTCAAAATATCGCAGGGCATCTTGTATGTTAGTTAACAAAGGCTAAAGTTAACAAAGTGCAAATACTCGTAACATGTTGAAGAAATAAATTTTAAGTTTTTCAGTTAAGTTACTTCCAAAGAACTTGCCGGCCCTCTGGAAGCAGTGTTAATTGTAGATAAGTATTTTTTTTTTTTTTTTTGGTTACCGTTGATCAATATTATGAATAAATTTATGAGGATCCGTCAAGAATAAAATTCAGAGACCGATCTTCATTAAATTTATACATAATATCATAGTATAGATTGTGTTGTTTGTTATTAAATGAGTTTAACCAGTTTAAAGCAGACATGTTAGAATTGATTTTTTTCAAAAATAAAATCTTCAAAATTCTCTGTTTAACATTGAAAATGTTGTGTTTATGGCTGGACCTATTCGGTAAAAACTGAACGTGGAAAGCTAAAAGGTGAAACAAGCTGCCTCTAAGTACTATATAGAAATGGTGAGTGAAATTCAAAATATATAATAAGCCGTATAAAAACTCCCATAAATGTCAAATAATTCTTACCCATCTAATCTAACAATAAATCGAGTGCTGATAAAAGTAACGCATACAGGTTGAACAAAACTATTGGAAAAAGAAAAATTAAAAAAAAAAAAATAAAATATTCATAGAATTCATGAAAGAAAAATCTGGTATGTTATTAAAACTGATCCGTCTTTAACGACATCCAAAGCAATTTGCGTGCCAGTTTGTATAACTTATTTTAGTTACCATAGAATCCTATTCTATGTGCATTACCTATGACAATTCACAAGTACGACGAATAAGCACATAATATACAAAAGAATGAAAATAAACTTATAGATTTCAATTAATAAACATATTTGTCTTTTTGCTGAAAAATCGGTAACAGTTTTTTTTAAATTTTTCCTAATGTTTTTAGAATCAGATCCGTTTTGGAATTAGAATTGAATTGGGTAAACAAAAAAAAAAAATTATATGACACCCATTTCCTTAAAAATATTTATTAGATCTTCATTTTATATATGCAATTTTTTTTTTTCTATAAAAGTTTCTCTGTACGCTATGGTATGGTTGTTCCAAATCAATAAGTATTAATCTATAATGTCGATGCAGGGAATCTTCTAACTTAAGTTCTTGAATTTTCCTAAAAAAAGGCTATAAAGTTACTTATATGGGGTGTTTATTTCAATCTGATTTTTCAAACAACACTTCTAAGGGTCAAACTAAGTCCCCTTTTGAAGTGTGATGCATTCCTCAAATTCACAAATCAATCTGCACAGAAGCCAATAGCAAAATCATCAACTAAACCACATTTCAAAAGTTTTCATAAGGGAAATTATATAAAGAAATAATGAAGTTATTTCTTTCATTTTCTCTGTTTGCAAAATTTACGTTATTATAGCTTAACAAAATTCCAGTTAAAAAACTGATTGAGTAGTATATTATAGGTAAACTATAAATGCTTTTAGCTGTACAAGTTTTCCACTATTATTGAACAGCCACTGTTATTATGGCAGTTTATACAATTGATTGAATGCATTTTCCATGTAGTTGTATTTTGTTAATGGATTATTGTAGCCTAGTCGGAAAGCCATTGCAAATACCTTCAACAATAATTGCACATATAAATTATTACTCAATTCTCATACAAACTGCATTTATCAAACGGAATAATTATTGAAAATTTATATCAGGAGAGTTTATTGATCCAAATTATGTTTTGTTTGACATGGGATAACATTTATACAGTTTATTATCATTTGTTTTTATTGTTAAGTACTAATAATCTGATAAATGAATGAGTTCACAAGTGAAAATCAAATTATAATGGAGTTGATGAGGAGAGAAATTGGGATTGATTAA
>JAAEAF010011643.1:0-10403 GCA_011037195.1 Triatoma infestans | reverse complement strand
TTTGATTCTTGTTCGCAGTTTTGGAGACACAGATTTTCTTTTTGTTAGAATTGCCAACTTTCTCGTTTTTTTTTGTTTTTTGTTTTCAGCTTCATTTCTTTTAAGATCTGCCGTGATTTGATTTAAGATACACATGGGCTAAGTTGTTATACTGTTAACAACATCCTCCAACCAAGTGTATAACAACTAACCCCACTGACGCTATTTCACTAATTAATCCGTAAACACATAGGTCAAAAACAATACTAGCGCAACCATATTGGATTGAAATTATTGTTATGAATGGATGAATTAACAGCATTAGTATATGAAAGCCTTACCTTTTGTAGTTTTTAGATCACAGCTTTCGGTTTTAATAATAAAATGTAAGCTTTCACTATGATATTTCGAGGAAAGTCACACAATGCCGCCATATGCAATAGAATCTTAGCGGGAACTGGTTACATACAACAAATAGCACTCGCATATCTCTCAACTTTGACCACTTAGGAAGTGCTTCTGTCAGCCGATTTTTTTTTAAAAATTACACTGTAACAACATGCCCCTGTAACAACTAGCCCCACCTCCCCCTATATGGGGGGCGATAGGGTGTGATGTGCAGGATTTGGGGGGGGTGGAGAAGAGAAAGTCGGGTTAGGAATTCAATGCTGGATAGGAATGGAAGGATCGAAATTGGAAATACAGAGATGGATGAGGGAAACAAGAAATGGCCGCAACAATGATGTACACAGTGCGTTGAAGTTCCATTACTGTCCAAAGAAAATAGAAAAGAGAATTTTTTTTTTGTATTCCGTCATCACAAAAGTTAGGAAAAGATATTAAAAACGGGTGAAATGGATTTCTGGCATAGGTCTATTCCATAAGACAAGGCTAAAGAATGGGAGTAGTTGAGAATTTTGGATAAATGAAGGGAAATTTGATTTGGTTCATCCCCTTAATGAATATTAATTAATATATGCATTTTATGTTGATTAAATAAAATAAGGAATTTCAAAAATGAATTAAACAAAACCTGTTCCAAGTATTTAACTGCAACACAATCAAGTATTGTTTAAATTTAAATAACAAGATAATTCTATAAAGTTAAATACAAGTTATATATAGAAGTGGCATTGTAAAAATGCTAATCATTATAATAAAAAAAAAATGAAAAATATTTTAAAATATAGAGAATAACAACAAAATGTCACTTTGACTTGAAGCTTAAAAAAAAATATACATATACGATTATGTATAATATGTATATAAATCAACAATAAAGCTTATTTTGCAACAATGTGTTCACTTCAAGGACAATCGATATTGGTAATTTATCAAAAGTTTTTCCTTATTTATTTATTGAATATATTAATTTAATTTATAAAATAAGAAATCTTCTTTATTATTTTATTAGTGGTATTTAATGTAATATCTAATACAGACGGCATTGGATTAACGTAATTACTTTTCTTTCTTTTTTAATTCAAGGCACGTGAACATCTATGGTCAATGGCGCCCGGAGCCTTCTTAGTACACTGCCGGCCTCTAGACAGTGTTCTCTCGGTATAGACAACACTGTCCACCAACGGACAATGAGCTGTATAGGCTCCTAGAAGAAAAAATCTAAGGGAAAAGCACTGGACTCTAACCCGGAATCTCCGCGTGGGAGTCCAATACGATAACTACTGGCTAATCCCTTCCCTACGTATTTACTTGACAAAGCTTATCAGCATCTGGCCATCATCATCATCATCACTAGTGAGCCTTGGCCTCCTCGATGCTCTTTCGTCAGTTGTCCCGATTCATTGCGGCAACCTTCCAGTTCCGGATGCCAAGCATAGTTCTCTAGCATCCTCCGTCACGTCATCCACCCAACGCAGCCGACCTATTCTTCTAGTGAGGTCCAATTTTGCTTCCAAAATCTTTTTTGAGACCTTAATTGTAATGGCAAGAGAGAGAATTAAGAGAGAATGACAGACCCTCTCTGGTATTCTCTGACTTAAGCAGGCTAGAGTGGGAGATCCTGTTATATAAGCCAGTGAGAATTTTTTTTTTTTTATTTAGAAATTTAGAATCTGTATTACATATATACAATGAGTAGATAGGATGAATAATGAGACTGTAGGCTGTGAGAAGGTAGGAGGAGAGAAACTACCCAGCGGTAGCACTCTCTACGGTATACCAGTAGCACTGACCAGTCCCGAAGGAAATCTCGGGGCCACTGGCGATTCAAACGGCGAGGTGCATTCTCAGGGATGGTAGTGGAGGCTAGAGATTATACAAAAGGATTAGAGCAAAACGAGAGAGTAGTATGCAGTTTATGATATTTTGTCTTAGCAAGTTGTTGTACGAAAGGGACGTTATGGAGCGTGAGGTTTGACACAGATCTGACAAAGTAGCTTAAATTGGAATGTCTGAATGGTACGTAAGTTTGAAGGTTTAGCTGAACCCCACAATTCAAGAGTCCGTAAGACCAAATTGGTTTGATTATAGAAATATATATCAGTCTTTTGAAATCTGTAGGTAATTTAGATCGTCTTCCGAGAAGTCTGTAAAGAAGTTTGGCCCTTTTATTCAGTGCTTGCCTTTTAAGTCTTGTGTGCGGGTTCCACGTGAGTGTTTTGTCAATGAAGAGCCCAAGGTAGCGCACCAGATCTGTTACAGGGAGAGGATTGTGATTGAAGAAGACTGGAGGGGACAGGAACCCCGCCGGATAGTAAATGTGGCATGTCAGTGAGAATCTACCATCTATATACATCTGCATCTATCTATCAGATTCAACCATACGTACATCGCATCGTGTCATATCTTTACTCTCACCTTTTATTCTATAAAAATCATTAAAAGTCCAGTGCAGTTTGTGTAAACTTATAGCTAAATTATATCAATGTCTTCATATCTCGTTTAATTAATCAAACCTAATTTCTCTCTTCCTCAACTCCATTATAATTAGTACATCCTATGAACATGTCCTGCCTATCTTTATTGTTTGCACAATAATAAGACTCATGATAGAGCCGAATAACCTCTTGATTTATGCACCTAAAGCCAGGTTGTACCTTTATTCACCTGGGCCATAAATTCTGCGAAGGATTTTCCTTTTGAAGGCTACCAGAGCTTTTTCATCAGATTTTTGTGATGATCCACGAGAAGTGTTTTGTAGAGGAGTATCTTAGTTTGATCCTCATAAGATTACTGAGCCCCTAAGTAGCACCTATTCTTTTAATTTCTAGACTGTGTTTACCCTCTCAAACTTGTAACCGTCCGTCGACATCGCGCCCAGTGTTTCCCCCACCTACATATATTTTGTGTTTTTTTTTCTCATTTACCACAAATCCCAACATCTTGGCAGCTCTGTTTAGATTTACAAATACGTTTTTCATATCGTCAAATGTCCCCTACCTACGATATCTACATCATCGGCGTAAGCCATGATCTGTACGGACATGTTGAAAAATTGTGTAGCTTACCCTGTATGTTTGTGTCTCACACTACCTTTTCTAGGGCTAAATTGAAAAACAAAGCTGATAAGAGCAAACACTCCCATCTTTTACAACAAACATTTCTTATCTTTTTTATTTTATTTTTAAATTTCAAAGCGACACACTTTATTATTCATTACCTGCTAATTATGAAAGGTCAAAACTATTTCCGTTTAGCTAATTTTGGTTACAAACAAAAGATCAACAAAAATAAGAACTTGGAACAGTTTAGTTTGAAATAAATACATTTTTATCTACTTAAGATGACAGCTTTTATTGGGCAATAAAAATTTACAATACATAAATAGTTTTATTGCTCTTACTCAACCGTATGTAACTTTCCATAAAGTGGTTAATACGCTACAAAACTTTTAATAGTAGACTATAAAAAGAAAAAATCTGTGATTATATTAATTGTTAATTTATAGACCTGATAATTAACAAAATTGTATACAGTTTAATTATAGTTAATAAGCTGAGTGAAAAAAAAAAAAAAAATCTGGTGTGAAACACTCACACAACATTCCCTTACTCCAGTTCTCAAAATTATAATTGACAAATTTTATACTTAGTATACCAAATTTAATTAAATTCGTCGAATACTGAAAAAAACTTGTTCAGTATAAGCGCACTTCCGGTTTACTAATTTTCTTAAAACTCGGAATTTTAGCGATCTATTTATTTCTAATTAATTTTTGTTTCGATGATAGAATTGTATAAATCAACACTATGATAGCACTTTAGAGGAGAAACATTATTAACCCCCACACCTCCCATAAAAGTGCCCTTAAATGAATTTTTCCAGTGAAATGTTTTAAATAAATGTTGTAGATCTTTGTATGTGTAGTTTATATAGGAAGTTTCCAGAAAATCGTTGGAACCATTTTTGAGAAATTACTTTTTTCATACGCGTGTATGAATGTATTAGGATACTGTTTTTTCTCTATATCTTATACAAATAATTTTTGGGTTTTCAAAATATAATATAACCTGAAAAACGGCCGTATCAATGTATCTGAAACAAATTTCAGTTCGAGCTCATCGACCTTTACAAGGACTTTATAGCTTCATCTACCCTTTATTATAAATGTCACTGACCTCTAAGGGATCGATACTATAGTAGATCTATTGGGGAGATCCCAGCTGTAGGGGCCAAACTTAACGGCTGTCAAACTCTATATACCATAGTCAATAAAGTCGTCAGTCCTCGCTTAAGCTGAACAAACGCTTGCATTGTTCTTATTGTATCTGGCTAATCCACCCTCTTCTTGGGCAGGTGTTGCCACGTTTATGATGTCATTAAATCTATCATCATGAATCCATAGTAGATACCCAAATATTTTCTTTATCTACTTCATTAAAAATTCATTTTAAGCATCCAAGATGGGAAATCCCCCGCACCAAAGCCGGTTAGCAATTTGGAAGTGATAACGCTGAAGTCCAGAAAAGAACGCTGATACCATTTGAACTTTAACATCACAAGATTCCTCACAAAACCTCTGAAAATAAAGTTTTCCAGAAAGTTTCAAATATGGAAATCTAGCAATACAATAAATGAACTTTCATATTTTTTATAAGTGACAGAACCATAAATGTTACTGAACTGATACTTTAGGCAACATTAACGTCGCTACTCTCCCAGAAACCACAAAAAAAAACAAATATTTTTCTTTCTCTTACTCCTAGTAGTAAGATATTGAGTATTCACTGGATATATCCGTTTTGAAGTCCCCTGAGTCCAAAAAAGTGGTTTTTAGCAAATGGTCTGTGTATGTGTGTATGTATGTGAGAATAGCATAGCTCAAAAACGAAAAATCATAGAAAGTTCAAACATGATATTCCGTTTAGTTATCACCATGGGATCCGACAGTGGGTCAACTGTCAAAATTCCTCAACCGAAAGTACCACTTTACTAGTTTTTTTTTTTTTTTTGCGATTTTCTCAAAAATAACTCCAACGATTTTCTTCAAACTTGGTATATCAACTACACATACTAACAGCTACGACTTTTATTTGAAACATTTCTCTGGGAAAATTCATTTAAATGCCCTTCTGGAGGAGGGGGTTGTGTTAGGTTTTCATCTTAACTGCTATTTTCAGTTTATTAGACAATTCTGTCATCTAAATAATTTTTAATTAAAATTAAATATGTTGGTGAAATTCTGGGTTTCAAAAAAATCGGATAACCGGAAGTACGTTTACATTACCACTTTACTAAATGATTTTTTTTTTTTTCACTTTTTCGCGATTTTCTCAAAAAGGCACTTTTAGTGGGAGGGGGTGGTGTTACAGCTTCCTCTAAAGTGGTATCATAGTTGATTATACAACGTCTATCATCCAAACAAAATTAATTAGAAATAAATAGATGGCCAAAATTCCAAGGTCTAAGAAAATTAATAAACCGGAAGTAAGGGCTTTTACTGAACAGTTTTGTTTTTTTTTTCAGTTTTCAACGAATTTTGTTATATTTGGTACACATACTATATATATAACCTTTGTAAATTATAATTTTGAGAACAGAAATAAGAAAAGAAAGTTGTGTGAGTGTTTCACATCAGATTTTTCTTCAAATAAAAGTGATAGGCATTTACGTATGTGTGGTAGATAATATACGAATGTTTAAAGGAAATCGTTGAAGCTACCTTTTTCGACAAATTCGCGAAAAACTTAAAAAAAAAATTAAATTCAGTAAATCGAAGTCCGGTTAATATATTTTCTTGAAATTTGGTATTCTATGAATTAATTTGGTATTCTATTGTGTATTAATATTATTTATTGTAGGTGGTAAAAAACCATATATTATACTGAGATGGTACTTTGGAGGAAAGCATAAAATATTAACTGTTCCCTCAGATCCCTCCCCCCCGCCAAAAAATCAATTTTTCCGGGAAAATATATCACATAAAAGTAATAAAAAGATATTTTATGTGTTTAGACAGTTTTGTGAATAGTGTTGGAGCCATTTTGGTGAAAATCACGGCGACTTCCGGTTGATGGATTTTGTCCGAAATCTTTCGTGTCCTTATTCAATGGTAGTACCTAAAAGAAATATCAAAGTTTGATTTTCCTGCAAATTTTCGTTTTTTTTTTGAGATATTTTGTTTAAACGAACAAAATTCGGTAAAAAACAATTTAGCAAGTATTTCCTAATTGTGTTAAGTAGAAAAATGAATTGTTTTCAAGTTCTGGTGTCAAATGAAGGATAGAAAAATTGGATATGGTGAAAGTATAATAGAATGTAACTTGAATATGCTGTTAGTTAAGCTAGTGAGTCATTCATTATCAATTAAAGCGCACTGAAACATTTTCTTAATAAACTGATTCATGCAAATGAAATTTATATAAGATTTTCATGACATTGCACTATTTTCAAGATAAATAATTAAAAGTAACCAATATTTTTAGATTATTAATAAAATATTAGATAACTGTTTATAATAATACTGACACTCGGATAGCTAATTGTAGAATAGATTTAGTGGTAACGATCCAATATTTTACTTTATTTAATATACTTCATATATATATATATATAAACGTCAAGTACCTCGGAATAACTCTGGACAACAAATTGAACTTTACGAACCACGTACAAGAAGACAAAGTGAATTCTGGAAAAATCACTATAAGACTACTCTCCCCATTATTGTCACGCAACTCAAAAATGACCACACTCCTACACTGTACAAAGTAATCATCAGACCGATGTTACTTTACGCTTCCTCCGTCTGGAGCCTAACTATTAACAGCAACATCAAAAAACTTCACATAACCCATAACAAATTCCTAAGAGACTTGCGATACACCAAAATCTACCCCTATTTCACGTAAAATCTTCAGTAATCCCAGTTTAATTCCTTCATCCAAAATCGTCTCCTGAAACTCCCCTCTCCACACTCTAGACTGTCATCTTAATCTACTCTGCCGCGAAATAGCCTCTTACGATCCCTCCCAAACATTACAGGCATAAAAAGACTGAATAACACATCCTCTCGTAATATTTTTCCTAAAGCTGCAGGTTTTTTTCCCCTTTTTCCCTGCATATTGTACCTCACCTTATCCCAAAAATCACTATACAAAACATTGTAGGAAGGTTAATAATGTTAATGTACACTGGAACTTCTATTAATTATTATTGTACATATTTGTAAATTTGTAATAAAGCTTTTTATCTATCTATCTATCTGTACTTATATATATTATTGAAATTAAAAAATTAGTACATTTTTAAATTAATAAAGATTATATTACTATACGAGGGATATTCAATAAGTAATGAGACAAATCGCTGTAACTCAAAAATGATTTATTTAATCAATACTTAAAACTTTGGCTACTTATCAACATAGTCCCCCTAGCAACATTTATACATTTGTTTCATCGTTCTTTCAATCTGTGTATGCCTCTGGTATAAAATTCTTTGTGTTGATCACGAAGCTCCACTTTTGCACCTGATTTTTAACGCCTTCATTGGATTGGAAATGTTTCTTTCCCACGTAGAGCCTCTTTAAGGGGTCTAAACGAATGAAAATCCGATGGGGCGAGGTCAGGGCTGTAGGAGGGATGTGGAAGGATCTCCCCACATTTTGAAGTGTTTCTTGATTAACCCATAAGTTGTCTTGGAACCCATCTCACAGAAATTTTCTTGTACTGCAGCAATTTCTGAATAATGTTATGGACAATTCCAACACTTGCAAGCACTTCTTCAGCTATCAGTTCAACATGAATACGCGTGATAACCTGAAATTACGCGTTAATGCAATATTCAAGAAAAGAAGTTGCAACTTCAACCGGTCGTCCATTTCTTTGCTCTTCACAAACACTTACACGGCCACTTTTAAACTGTTCAACCCATTTGTAAACGTTCGAACGGTTCAAAACAATTATTCCCGTACACTTTCAAAACATTCTTTCGTGCATTTCACTATCTTTAATACTCTCTAAAATGTAATCATTGAGCGCGTTGTTTTTCCGAGGTGCAATGGTCGAGCGGACTCGCCATTGTTGATTGAATACATTTGAGGTTATGCTTAACAAATACTCTCGAACAGCTGATGAGAATCTGAGTTCAAGGATGCCAACTAGACATACTGAAACTATTGAAACTACCATAACTAAAAATCTAATCAGTGAGCGCTGTTTTTCCGAGCTGCAATGTTCAAACGGACTCGCCATTGTTGACTAAATACATTTGAGGTTATGCTTACCAAATACTTTGGAACAGCTGATGAGAATGTAGGTTCAAGGATGCCAACTAGACGCCCTGAAACTATTATATTGATTGATCAAACCGTTTCTAAATTATAAACGATTTGTCTCCGTTATTTATTGAATAACCCTCGAATATGGGTACGTCATGTTGGACCCATCATAAAAAACTAATTGGCCAACTGTGAGAAGTTAAACTATAAACGGTAAATGAGGGTAGTGTAATGTTCCAAAACTTCCCTTAAAATCTACTCGCATTTTAGAGAAAAACCCAACATCAACCCTCAAAACCTCCAAAATTCCAAATAAAACTATCCCAATATGTATCAAATAAAAGTTGTAGCTCCTTTTATGTTGGGAAACTCAAATTTGGCATTTAGGTTTTAGGCACTAATCACACCAAAATCAACCGGAACCAAAACCCATCAACCGGTAATGTGTGATTGGTTGTCTTAGTTTATCGTAATTTTCTCCCCCACCCCACCCCTCCAAAAAAAACCTCCCAACTTCTTATTTTCTTTAAACTTCGTATACTATCCAAAAAAAAAAAAAAAAAAAGTAAATACCTATTGACTTCTATTTGAAACATTTTCATGGACAAATTTATTTTTTTGAGGGGATTTATGAGGGGGGAAGATGAGCAGGCGGGGTTTCCGGAAATATTAGAAACAGTTATCTCTCCGGTAAACTATAAACTTTCGTACCAATTTATGGTTCTAATTTCTATATAATATTAATAATAAACATTAAAACTATTGCTAATGAAAATGGAAGTCCACTAGACGTACGCCTTTATAGTATAGGGTTTTTTTTTTTTAATTTTTGTAAAAAACGAATACTAAGTGCCCAGATAGATATAAAGTTTCTATCAGTTTTATTTCTAAAAAAAATTTTTTCTGAAATTTGTTTTCAGGGGGGATTCTGAGAAATCTGTGACGTTAAATTTCAAATCTTATCGGCCCTCTCTTCTGGGCTATAATGGTAACCACTGCTACTACCTACCTGGATTATACTTGTTTGTCTCCTCACCCTTTTTAGTAATGTTAGGAGCATATTAGTGAAATGTAAAGTTAAAAGAAAATTTCATACTTTATATAAAATTGTATTTAACTGCGATAATAGAAAGTCGTCTCAATGCAAACACAAGATTCCCACCACCCTAACATATCTTCTTCCATATTTAAATAAATTGCCTCAGGTATTAAAAAAAAAAAAATCAGCAATATAAAAACATCTATTCAATAAAAATAAACAACATAAACGTAACATGTTATACAAAGAAATTAAAAAAAAAAGAAAAAAACTGGTTTCATTACTGACAAATACCGGTTTAACAAGTTACGCATGCATCTAAACCCCCTCCTAAAAAAAAAAAATTAAAAAAAAAAAAAAGGGGGTAGATACAACAGAAATTTTCCTTGGTGAGGTTTAGAAGAATAAACTTCAAAAGATATAAAAATAAAGATGAAAGAATTTGTTTTTTTAATAGAAAATAAAATAAAATAAAAAAATATCTAAAAGACAGTGTTGCCACCACAGCATGATAGGAGTTGAGAGAGAGAGTGGTATTGCAGGCAGAAAAATTTTCCGTTAAAATGTGGATAGTATTGGAGTAGGGGTAAAAAATAATCTAGTGTCCCACGAAATGGTGAAATGGAAATGTACTGGAAGATGTTGTAAAATCCTTTACGTCAAATATCTCCCCAAATATTACATACTGTGGCTCAAAAAAAA
>JAAEAF010011642.1:0-23057 GCA_011037195.1 Triatoma infestans | reverse complement strand
CTGTCTGACAAACGTTTCCTGAAGATGGGCGAGAACGCCCGAAACCGGTCGATGACCACAAAATGAAGCAGGCTACCACGGAAAATGTCTCTGATTCAAAATTTTACCCTAGAAACAAGGGAGACAAGACTTAGTTTAACGCTAAGGTCTAAACTTAGCTGGACAATTGCAGTTCTATTTTGTAAACTCAGATACTATTACTGAAAAAAAGCATAATTTAAGAAAGAGCTTTAAATGCTCAGCTTATCCATACAAAGATTTCTGTAAAGATCTCAAAGCTAAAACTTAACAATCGAAAATAACAGATTTCTCTTAGTTGTAGAAAGAAAACAGTATTGATATTATTTTTTGGATCCTAATTTGTTCCACGTTGATTTCAAAGGGTATCGCGACCTTGTCGTGCAATAACTAAGATTAATATCAGAAGGTAAATGTTTCGCCATATTAACTGCCTTCTTCAGGATGGTTTTTGGCTTGATTACTGGGCCAATACTGGCAAGAAAAAGAGTGGGATTGTTGACATGCAAAACAGTAAAGACGCGTGATCTAACTTCATGTCCATTTTGTACATGATGGTTGTAGATAGTGGGCCCCCCACGTGCTTTTGATTGGCTGTCCGATGACGAAGTCACCGAACGTCACTCCCATACCTTGTTGCCAAGTTGCAGATTCTTTTCGTTCCTAAAAATCGTAATTTGTCTCTCTTTTCTCTAAGCAAGGGCAGCCATACTGTGCTAGACTGAGTCCATCTCTATTTGTACAGTTTTGTTTTTCTTTTTTCTTAATTTCCATTACCTCCCTCTTAAACGTTTAATTTGGGAATGGATTTTTGGTTCTCAAGATTTATTGCATGTATAAACAGTTGCAGACGAATGACCACTTTGCTGTTTTATTATAGCCAGTGAGTTCATATATTAAAGAACCCAATAACTACACAAAAGTAGCCATATTGTAATATGAGTGAACTCCAGCTTAGGGGATGCCACAATAGGCCCTTGGGGGTCGCGGTGGCGCAGGCTGAAGAGCCAATCCCCCCACAGAATCTAATTTAATATGAGTGAAACATCGGTTTCGTTCGTACCACTGATGATTCTCAACTAGAAGGAATCTTATGTTTTGCATGTTAATTATTTGTTTCGTACAAATGAATTCGCATAGCATGGCATTTTTTAAGGACTTAACGATCTTATCACAAGGGGTTTACTTGTAGATCCTGTCACATAGTTTCTAGGAAAAGATTGAAGACAAAAAATGGGATGAGCAGATAGTTGATTCATTTAGGCACGATGGGAAACTAGGCAGAGCTCAAGTGATGAAAATCGAATGAGTGACTGGGCATGTGTGTGTGTTAATACACACAATGTGTGTGTTTTCCAGCTTGTATGTACGGTAATGATAGCAGGCTACTGAAATCTATTAGCAAGAGGAGTACAAACTTAATCCCAATACAATCATTAAGTAAAGAATATTATTAATTCAAAAGTAAATCAATGTTATTTTAGTTCAACACTCCCTTAGGAACATAGTTTGAAACAAATTAGTTACCCATAAATGTTATCCAAATTTAACAGTTGGGAATTGTGAGATTATTAAATTAATTATAAGCCATGCAGGAGTGCAACACATCACACTATAAATATAAATAGTTCATTGCTTTAAAACTTACGAATTTTGAGTATATGAAAATGTGATTTTGATTTTGTACATTTAAAATCAGGATTTAATGGAACTATAAAGTACAAAATATTGCTATTTTATTTCATTTATGAATATACATTTTGTTCTACAATTAGCTTTTATCATATACGAATACTCTTCCTACTAAATTACATTTTTCTTAATGGGCTGTTTTTAAAATTTAGATTCAGTAAAATAAATTTATTTATGTAAATTTAAAGTTAATATAATGTTAATTGCTAAAACACTAGATTAAATTTAATGAGATGATGTAATAGAGACTATGGTTTCTGATCATTCTATTGGCTGATAGGATTGTGGGCGTTTCAAAACGTTGTGTAGGTGTACAACTCGTTTTATGGTTAATAAAATATTATTATTAAAAAAAAAAAAAGGAGCAGTTAATAATCAGTAAATAAAAAGATTATTACCAAGCAGATAATATTGTATATGGGAGTCTGGAAAAATTTTAATAATTGAAGAGAGTGTAGGAGGAAATTTGTGGAAAAGTATGAAAGTTGGATGAAGTTGTTTCTTCTTTACTTGATCGCTGATTCTGACGTTCAAGGAAATAGTTATTCGAGAATTTAATATTATCTTTCATAAGATCAATTGGTATTAGTTATTCTTAGAAAGGAGAATTTTTGCCATTACAATTCTTTTCTAAATAAAATGCTTTTCACTTTTACTGTACTGGCTACAAAACGAAGTATTGCGAACTTAATCAGATTTTGGAAATACATTTTTTGAGGTGAATTAAATATGGAAAAAATTATTTTACTATGTACGAGTGTGTGTGTGTGTGTGTGTGTGTGTGTGTGTGTGTATGTATGTGTATGAACAAAATAATTCAAAAGGAAAAAATCACAAGAAGTTCAATCTTGATATTCACTTTAGATGACGACAATCTTCAATGGAAGATTTGAATAAAAATCTCTTCAGTGAATCCCATTTACCATTTACTATACATAATTATTTCTTTTCGATTTTTCGTATTTTTCAAAAACTTCTCGAAAGATTTTCCTCAAACATTGACATCGATAGACTTAGAATGCTAACACTTCTATATTTGAATTGTATCGATAGTAGGTTTACCAATGAGTCCAATCCCTCAGACATCGATAGGCTTGATAGAAGGGATAGTCAGCTAGTTTTTTTTTTTTTTTAATTTTAAGGCGCGTCAACATCTATGATTATTGGCGCCCGGAGCCTTCTCAGTGCACTGCCGGCCTCTGGCCAGTGTTCTCTCGCAACAGACAACACCTTCCGTCACCGGACAGTGAGCTGTGGAGGCTCCTAGGAAGAAAAAATCTAAGGGTAACACAGCTGAACTCGAACCCGGGTCCTCCGCATGGGAGTCCAGTACGCTAATCAAATGTAGGAGCTATTCCCTTTCCTGGTAGTCAGGTAGTAATTATGTCTCAGCACTTCAAAGCTTTCATACCGGACAGAGGGGCGACTCTATGTGAGGATGGAAGAAGGAGTGGGAGCCGGTGTATAGCGAGCTAATCGGAGGAATGCCATCTTCGTAAGCCTAGATAAGCTAGCCACAGTTATTCAGGCAGAGCTGGTCGCAACAATTATCTGTTCTACTGAGATAAAAAAAAACGAGGGATTTATAACGCCAGAGTCCTACATCTTCTCAGATAGACGGGCTGCTTTATGAGCGGTTAGCTCCTTCCAGGTCACCTCGAGACTGGAGTAGGACTGCTTGGAAATTAGTAGCGAAAATAGATTTTTGTAGTTTGCCGGGCATTCAGGTTATAATAGCGACAGACCGCCTTGCCGGGAGGGTTTCATAGGAACCTTCAAACTTTTCATTTTTACTAATTGTTTGCTTGTCTTCAATTTTTTATCAGTAGTTAGTGTAACAAATTTAATGAAATTGGTCAGTGTTTTAATTGAAAAATATCGTAGAAAACTACAATAAATTTCAGTAAAAGCACTTCCGATCGATCGATTTTTTTCAAACTCGGACCTGAACTCTTCTGAGGCATTGCAAAGTGCCTTATCCTCATGCAGGATGCACGATAGATCACAAAATGATTGGTAAAAACTCCAGGCCAGAGGCAAGTGAAAAAGTTCATTAATACGCTCAGGCTTACTGCAGAGCTACTCCAACAAGGCCATGCGGCCATACGAATGACTGTAGGCCTCCTCAATGGCCACTGTGGACTCAACAAGCACTGTATATAGCAGACTAACGGATAGCCTTGTAGTTAGAAGAAGAAACAACTCTGCACGAACAGTCAGGTGAGGAGCTTGTGTGGCCAAGATTTTGCATCTTTGGGATGGAGAAACTGACGCCTTCAAGCTTTACCCATGATTCTCTTTTCAGCCTCCTAAGTATAATTATACAGATAGGTGGGTACATTAATAGGACCTAGGAATCGCGGTGTGCGTAGACTTAATAGCCAACTCCCAAGAATCTATCTGTGTCTTAAGAATGAAATATAATGTGCTGCTGGTTCCTCCATCTACATACATAACAATATTAAGTAATATAAAAAAGCAACTAAACGTTTAGTAATAGTTCCAACAAAGAAGAATGGTAAAAATCAGCCAACAAATAGTCTAAGTATTATATTGTAACGTTTTTCCCTGTAATCTAGCTACTGCAACTAGTTTTAAGTAGGTTCGTATAGATAAAATACTCTATAAAGAAAACGCTAATTTATTGTTATACACAATAAATTACAAAATACAACACTTAATAATAATTAATTCACAATTTAAACCACAAAAGTTCACTTTGTTCACCTTCCATACACTTTCCACAAACGCACACTTCGTTTATAACTAGAAAACTCTCCAAAACTCTCTGCGGTCTCACTGGTTCCTAGAATGGTTCTTCTAGAATCTTCTCAATCCTTCCAGAAAGAACTAGGGCGCGTCGCCAGCGCTTCCTAGCAGCCACTAAGAGAACTTGAGGTTCCTACTTCCTCTCCTAGATGGCACCACTGGCTGCGTTACAATATTTTTTTCTTCATAACGTTTCGGCCTAGGATTGGCCATCTTCAGATCTGTATAGATTAACTATATATTATTAATATACAATAATATATTAATCGTCTGCAACCCAAAAACCGTTTCGTGATTAATTCAAACTTTAACTCAGACAACTTTTTCTTACTGCAGTTTCATGGTTTTAAATTTTCTTCAAACTTATACTTTTTACTAATTGTTTGTTTGTCTTCAATTTGTTACCAATAGTTAGTGGAACAAATTTAATGAAATCCCTCAGTGTTTTAATGGATAAAAATCGTAGAAAACTGAAGTACTACTACTACTACATAGCTCTACAGCCCGGGGTGGGCCTTGGCTTCCTGAATAATGTCCCTCCATGTTTCTCTATTTCCAGCCTTCTGTCTCCATGCTGTAACGCCCAGTATCCTTAAATCATCTTCGAGGTCCTGCAGCCACCGTCTTCTTGGTCGGCCTACTCTTCTTTTGCCAATTATAGAGCCATGCAACAATTTGCTCGGCATTCTATTTGTGGGCATTCTTACTATATGACCCAACCATTCTAAACGGCGTATTTTAATGAACTGGACCACATTGGCATCTTTATATAAGGAATACAGCTCGGTGTTTGTTCGGAGTTTCCACGTGTTTGTTTGAACATCGAGGACTGGACCATAAATCTTCCTTAAAAGCTTGCGTTCGAAAAGTGTCAACTGATTTTTCATTATGGTGGTTAGAGTCCACGTCTCCGCTCCATATGTTAAGACTGGACGGATTAGGGTTTTATACAACCTTATCTTAGTAATTTGAGACAGTAGTCTACTTTTAAAAAATTTAACGTTTGCGAAGTAAGCCCTATTAGCTGCCATTATTCTTCTCTTTACTTCATTAATTGTTTTGTTTTCATCATTCAATTCTGATCCCAGGTATATGAAGCTTTTAACTTTTTCAAAGGAGTAACCATCAATATCTAATGAAGCACTACTACGGCCTGAGTTAGTGCTCATATATTTCGTTTTGCTTTCATTTATGCAAAGGCCCATTTTTTTGCTTTCATTATTAAGCGTACTAAAGGACTCTTTGAGTGATGGAATATTCCTGGAAATCAGGCATATATCGTCTGCATATGCACATAACTGGTTACATGAATGCATGATATTCCCTGAAATGTTTAGCTTCTTTATCACACTGTGTAAGGCCAGATTGAAGAGGGTGGCAGATAGGGCATCGCCTTGTCTCACGCCAGTCAAAATGGGGAATTCAGGACTTATGTTGCCGCCTATAATAACCTTCCCATCACTATCATACAGTGTCATGGTGATCAGTCTGATCAACTTACTTGGGACGTTAAATTCTATTAAGGATTCAATCAGTTTCGTTCGATTGACACTATCAAATGCCTGCCGATAGTCAATAAAAAGAAGGTGAAGGTCAATTTTATACTCCCAGCACTTCTCCAGCAATTGTCTCATTACAAATATTTGATCCGTAGTGCCCATTCCTCGCCGGAAACCGCACTGATAGTCGGTTATCGTATTTTCGGCAAAGAGATTTAATTTTTTCAATATAATATTTGAGAAGATTTTATACGCTACTGGAGAAGTGAAATTCCACGATAATTGTTGCACTGCAGTCTATCACCTTTTTTGTAAATAGGACATATGAGACTAGTTCTCCATTTTTTGGGCATTCGTTCTTTTTCCCATATGTCTAAGATGAGAGAATACAATTGTGCCTGTATAATTTCTCCACAATTTTTGAAAAATTCGGCTACGAGGGAATCTTCACCAGGTGCTTTATTGTTTTTTAATTTTCCAATTGACTCCAAGAAATCATCCATGTCCGGCGGCTCAATATCATCTTCATTTGTCACTGATACTCGACTCAAGGTTTTGCTGTCTGTGTCAATCACCTGAGGTCCTACACTATACAAATCTCTAAAATGTTCTACCCATCTGTCAATAGCTTCCGCCTTTCCTTCTATTACTCTACCATCTTTATTTTTGCATGAATCGGTTTTGGGTTGAAAGCCTCTATTTATATATTTAACCGCCCCATAGAATTTTCGGGTTTCGTTATTACTCCTTAGCTCTTCAATCTCTTCTACTTGCTTTCTTAAGAAAACCCTTTTTTTTTTGCGCGTATGATCTTTTTTGCTCTTCGGCGGCTCAATTGATAATCTGCTGTGCTTTGCCTCGTAGTGCGTTGTAACATAATTAGTCTTTGTTCATTTCTCATTCTTAGCACTTCACGGCATTCATCATCGAACCATTCCTCACTACTTTTTGTTTTCTCACCAATAATATCATTCGCCGTCTCCTCAATAACTTTACGGATTTTACACCACTTCATTTCTATTCTCGTTTCTCCCAATCGAGATTCTATTCTATTCTACATTTCTCTCAATGTAGAAAACTGAAGTAAGTGTTCTGTAGAAAAACCACTTCCGATCAACCGATTTTCTTCAAAATCGGAATTTTGGCAACATATTAAATTCTATTTAATACTATTTAGATGATAGAATTGTATAATAAATTGAAATACCAGTTTAAATGAAAAAATAACACCATCCTTCCCCCAAAAGCTGACATAAATGAATTTTTCCAGACAAATGTTGCAAATGAAAGCTATAGTTCTTTGTATGTGCAGTTGATATACCAAGTTTAAAGAAACTCGTTAGAGACATTTTCGAGAAAATTGCAAAAAACTGAAAAATCCATTCAGTAGAATGATACTTCCGGTTGACGAATTTTGACATGGAATTTTGGTCGGGTGGATCCCATTGTGATACCCACACGGAATGTCAATTTTGAATTTTCTGCGTTTTTTTTTTTTAATCTATGTTGTTCCCGTACACTCAAGCGATTTTTTAAAAAGCACTTTTTTTTAGATTCACGGGATCTCAAAACATGTATTTCCGATGAAAACTGGATATCGAAAAATTGACACGATTACAATACTTTCCTGTTAGAGAAAGTAAACATACTGTAGGAAGCTCAAATTAGATGATCTGTTTAGTTACAATTATCGTATCTCACACGATGAAAGTGATTTTGAAGGGTTCATCTTTCAAGTGTGACTTTACTGTATTTCTTTTTTTTTTTCAGTTTTCACGTTGGAACCAATGATTTTTCTTTAAACTTCTCTTTTAGTGCACACCAGATGATTTTTTATTTATTTTTTTTTAATTTAAGGCGCATCAACATCTGTGGTCATTGGCACCCGGAGCCTTCTCAGTGCACTGTCGGACAGTCACTGTCTCTCGTTACAGACAACACTGTCCATCACCGGACAGTGAGCTTTAGAGGCTTCTAGGAAGAAAAAATCTAAGAGTAGCACAGCTGGACTTGAACCCGGGTCCTCCGCGTGGGAGTCCAGAACGCTAACCACTTAGCTATTCCCTTCCCTTATCACCAGAGTACTTATCACGTTTATTTGAAACGTTTTTTTATGAAACTTCATTTTTGGAGGACGCTCGAGGAGAGTGATGACCTCAGCCTCCGCTAAACAGACTGTTTCAAGACCGCACACCTCAACGACTGCAAAAGATTGGCCAAATTTTACTACATTTATTGGACGGAAAAACTCCTTTAAATTATTACAATAATTTTTCGGGAAAACTTGATTTGTGTGCTCTGGAAGTGCTAGGTTTCCACCACAATTGCATTTCAGTACAATATACGAACCTGGTGGGAGATAAAAGAACTAAAAATTAGTAAAAATTCCCAGCTTTTAAGAAAATATATCCGTCAGAATTGTGAGAATCGCAGTCGTGTTAACTGTTTCACAACTTATTATTTACATGCATAATATCCTGAGCAAACTAATATATTGAGTACATATATTGGTATTAGTTTCTTTTATAGGTTTAGAACTAAATATAAGAAGTACAATTAGCTAACGGAAGTGGTACTAGCTAGTACCGGAAGGATGTGACACCCTAAATCGATTTAGCTTGAATTTCTCTTCTAATGGTTTCTTGGGTCAAGTTCACTGGCTAATGAAATTAGTAGTGGTTTCTAAAGTTGGTTTTCTATTATCTTCTGTCTAAAGTTTTGTACATATGACATGTGAAATACATATAATATTATAGAATACAGTTATCTACTTCTTGCATAGCAATAAACAAATTCAAAATATTTTATTTGAAAAAATGAAGACCCGTTTCTCAATGGAATGAAACATACCAAATTATTATAATATTTTTATTTACTCTTACAGCTGTAAGAAGAAATATTGTGATATGTCAAATTATCGAAACTGAATTTTCACCGGATTGCATGTTTTGAGGTCCACTGAGTTCGAAAAAAATTATTTAACTAATTGTATGTATGTGTGTGAGTGTGAAGAAATTATCTTAAAAATGCAGAACTTTATATTCCTTTTAGATATTACCATCAGTCTGGCTGGAAAAAAGTACTAATTCAGCACACAATAGTAGGTGAATGTTTCTATTACTATCTACATAATTTTATGGCATTCCAATAAATCCGAAAAATTTTATTGACTCAAAATCAGAAAATCAATTTTTTCTCAAACTTGGAATTCGAGCAATATATTTAATGCACTATAGGTGATAGAACCATGCATTGTACTGAAGAAGTATGTTTTAGAAAAGATTAACCATTATAGTTTCCCCACAAATTTCCTATATTCAATTTTCTTGTATGCAAATGTTTAAATAAAAATTTTGGGCCTTTATGGGTGTAGTTGATGTGAAGTTCAAAAAAATAACGTTGAATTGAGAAAATCGTGAAAAAACGCGGGGGGGGGAAATCAGTAAACTCGCACTTCCGACTGACGAAACTTCGTGTCCGTTGCGATAGTTATGTACTCAGAATATACAGTTTGATCTATTTGCAGGAGACCACAAAACTATTATATATATATATATATATATATATATTCGTGGAAAGTCAAAATTGAAAATACCAATTACAAGTCGCAATACTTCCTCTTTTTGTTTTTAAGGGGATCTGCATTGAAAGATCTATTGGGACCCCCCCCCGGAGCTTTCTCAGTGCACTGCCAGCCTTCGAGGAGCAGTGTTCTCTAATTTTATAGACAACACTGCCCATCATCGGACAGTGAACAGTAGAGGCTGCTAGGAAGAGGAAATCTAAGGGCAGCATGCTGGATTCGACCTGGAACCTCCGCTTTTTTAGTCCAGCACTAATCTCTTCCATTAATACTACCTCTTATAGCATATAGAAAGTAAAAAGCAACGCATTAACTATGCTTCCCAAACATTTGACTCAAATCTTACATTTCTTTCTTTTATGAATTTAAGCAATAAATTTTAATGTTTATTGTATCTGTGGTTACTAATATCTCGGACTTTAAAGAGCTATAAACTTGAATGAAGGTACTGGCATTTCTCTGATTTTACTTAATAGTACAATCTACGCCTCTTTAAAGAAAAAATGATAACATCATTATTTCTTTCATTCGGCCTTAAAATGTATCATTTTCATTGAAATTATTTTATGTTATATTTTTATATTAAATAAATTATTTTCTCCCTATTATTTTCCGATATTGCAGGCTCATATTATTTTTGCCAACAACGGAATGGATACATACCTTCTTGGTATTTACTGCTTACTACTTGTTGGACTATCGCGGGATGCAGCTATTGCATTCAAAAAAATGTTAATTAAGAAATTCGAAGCAAAATTATTTTCATAAAATATAACATTGACTTTTATCAATGGAAAACATTTAAAGTAATTTTGAATGAAAGACATAAATTTACTCCAATCCCGATTCATAGATTTATTTTTATTTCTACCAGAAGCTCATTTTATTGCCCTAGCATTTGGGTGGATAAAAATTTAATGTATTTCAATTTTTCATAAATAAATATCTGATATTCTCCCTACTAACAAATCAACCCCACATATATCTGAAGATCTACTTTATACCATTACTGTTCTAGTTTTATATTCCTCCAGAAGGGGTGCGGGGAACAGTATATGTACATCTGGTGTCTTATTTATGACTAGATCAAACAACTGGTGGAAATTGTTATCAAAAATTCAGGGACTACAGTCTGTCTGGCGGTTATCTAATGTTCCGTTTTTTTATGTAGAAAATTATAAAATGCATTTGAAAAATTTGAGACATCTGAAAATAACAAGAGATCCCCGACATTATAGACTTTTTTAATGGGTTATTATTACATTATTACTGGTCTCATACTCTGAACAGGATCATTATTCCTTGTATCAACATTGTCCCATTATAATAATTAATTACTTTGCCCATTACTTAATTGTTGTTTTCTCTTAAAGCTTTTAAACTATAATGAATTAATAAATAAATTGCTGAACAAGTTTTTTTCAGTAAAGGATTATTTATGGTAGTATGCGGCGTATTAAGTCCAAAAGTTAATATCTGATGGTTAGAGAATAGGACTAAGACATTGCAGCAATTGAGGGCACCATCATGGACGTTAAGGAATTCACAATAGGTTTTAGTGACTTCGAAGTAGAATTCTAATTACTTCAACCTTGTGCTTAAATTTGGAGCCTTAATTCTGCAAAGCCGCGACATACCTAGCAAAACCCCGTGATATTAAGATTCAGAGCTGCCAAAAAGGCATGGATAGCTTTCAAGAAAATATTTATGATGGAGTTCTCGAGGGAAGACCTAGTCTCCTTCAGGTAGCAAGAAGTATGCTTCAGTCCAGATTTAACCGACCTAAAAAAGGTAAAAACATGTTGAGGACGGAATGTTGTGGAGGAACAATGGATCAAGGCAACCGCTGATTAGTTAGAACAGAAATAGCTTTTTTTATCATACATACTTTTTATTTGTGGCTAGTTATTTATATTCTTTCTGAAAGTATTAAGGAGATGCTTAAATACCTTGGGGGATAGGACCTTATTTCCATAAAAAAAAACAAAGCTTACTTAATTCTTAAAGGCTACCTAAGCATTAAAAAAAAACGATCTTCAAAAGGTTTTTAACATCCCTGGAGAGGGGCCATAATCCTCCCTACAGAAATGTTCTAATTACATCAGTAATCCAGAGTGAATAACTTGATTAAATCAATTAACATTACAATGATGATTAAGTAAGTTATCTATTCTAGGTATTTAATAACTCGATAAATGCATGTACAATTTATTTTGTTTAGCACATACCTCATTGGAAATATCTTTATTTAAATTTGACAACAATAAAATGTAGAAACTTAATAATATCTAAGTTATATTGCTTTAATCATTACATTCATTGTAATTATTCAAGACCTGTATAATCTAGGGTACTTGTTTTTTACAAAGAATCCAGAACAACAATTTCTGAAAAGTAATAATACAATATTACAGACCGCACATATAAATAAGCTAATACATTTGATATTCTGGAATCTTCTAGAAAATTATCAGATCTTAACGAAGGTTAGATTTGCACGCCATCTATTGCTATTTCGTGCGTTCTCACAATTCATTATAATCGTTGCTATAGTTGGTTTTTATCGCCCTACTAATTCCAGCTGTTTACAGAAATAAAACAAATTATACAGAATAGAATGTAATAAAAATAAAATAAAATAAAGTTAATAATTATGTCACTTTGGTTGCTACAAAATTATTAACGTCAAAATAATTTAATTGTAGAATTCTATCTGGTTTGGGAATAATTTGAGAGTGTTTGGCGGATATGACATTAAGCTTTATTTAACATGGTCAATGTTACGGACTTTGACGATAACAAGGTCGAATTATAATGCTTTATTTAAATTTAAAGTCACGAATATGTTTTAGATTACTTCTTTAAACTATTCTTTTAAATTTCTTCATCTGTTTTAAACCACAAAGCTGCAGTTTATCTATCTTCTTTATAGCACATCAATGAACATGAAATTTTTGAATATCTGGATGGTTCCGCAATGGTGGATAACATCTGGTATTTTATCCGCCAAAGCGTGCATATTTCTGATGTTCCTAACCGGTTTCGAACATGAAATTTTACTAGACCAGGAAGGAGACCAGGTCTTCCCTCGATAATTGCATCACAGATATTTTCCTGGAGGCCATCCATGGCCTCCTTGGAGAAATGTCTCTTAATAACAAACGCTTTGATAATAAGAATTTTACTACTATTCTTATATTTCTTTTTAAGGAGAAGGAACGTATGGAAGAATGAAAGAAAAGACTATGGTTCATTTTCAAAAATATTATTATGATTCTGATGTGTTTTGAAAAGTAAGCAAAAATTTAATCAAATCAATATGAAACAATTTGATCATTAGACTAGCGAATAGTCTAATTGAACGAATTTTAGTCGCTGAATATAAATTGTTCGACGTTTTCTTCTTCTTTAAGCAGTCTTTTTTCATCCAAATATTCTGTTGTGACGGCATGTGTGTGGTATCATGTAATCTCGCGCGCCCCTTTCGCCCGCTCTCGACTTTCTCATTTTGGCGAAACTAGGGGGAGCAAGACACCGCAGCTGTCGATAGAAATTATACATAATGTGATAATGGCAGAGTGAATTAAAATAATCATTGAAAAATATTAATATTTTTATTTTTCATTATGGGACCGCAAGTATGATTTTGCAGGATTCTCCAAATCCTAATTTGCCACTGTCGGCATATCTTATATGTCTACTCAGTCGGTCACTATTCTTGCACATATCAATATTTTTAGGCTAGTATTGTATTGCATCATCTTTCTTCACTGAACCTTTTGCTTTTTATCAATTTGCTTATTTAATTTTATAATATTAATTGCTACGCTTTATAATCTCCTTATTATTTATTACAATACATTCTTTCTTAACCACTGTCTTCCGAACCGAGGTACCGCCGGGGAAGGAAATATGGCATTCCAAAAAAAAAAAAAATTAAAATGTCTGAACATAAGACGATCACAAGACTTTCCCTTATTTTTTCTGGACCACTGAATCTCTCGTTACATAAATCCATACTGCTTGATCCAGCTGCTCTATTTTTTTATGCAGATAGGTCTCCGCATTTTACGTAGATAAACTTCTCAATGCCTTATTTTTTTAATTGTTCCTTATTTTTCTTCCAATCGCTCATCACGCTCTTTGAATACTTCAATTTTTAGAGGCTACTTTTCTCACCAACAATTTATTAAGCTTATTCACTTTTGTACTTTGATAGAATCTTCTTCTTCTTTCGTTATTCTCTTAGTGTTTAAAGCATGAGCAACAATGTTCGCTCAGTACTACCGTTAAAATGGAAACTTCGCATTATGAAGTATAAGACTGAAGCCATCATGTTGACTAAACGCAGACCGCACATTATATGTTACGTCTCAGCTAACGGAATCATATTACTTACCTTGGTTTAATATCATTTAATACTTAGACATATTACCAGACACCAAATTTAACTTCACAGTACCCATAACTGACAGAGTAAACACAGGTAAAAAAGGGATTTGGTTCCTTTTTCCACTTCTCATGTCTACCAGAAATTAACTGATCCTCTATAAAGGTCCGCCCAATGTTAACATAGGCTAGTGCAGCCTGGAGTTCCAGCTGTAAATCCAACTACTCCAAACTCCAAATTACGCAAAATAAATACCTTCGTTTGGCGCCTCGCTATATACCCTTATTTACCACCTTCTTAATATTACGGGCACCACTACTATTATGCACATTATTAAAAAAACGCTGAACAAAACTTCTCTCCAGAGCCAGGACGCATCCTAATCCTCTCTGCCAATCCATGCTGTCTATGATTCTTCACGGACCTATCGTCATAAAAGAATCAAAGACATTCTCAATACATAAAATGCAATTTCTCCATTAATATTTAATTTTCTTTTTAATCTTTATTTTCAAATGTCACTTTTTATTCCCCGCATGGTAGTCAAAGATATTTAGTTATTTCTGTTAAGAACAATTGTACTTGTATGAAGGGTGTAATATAATTATGTATTTGAACTGACAAATAATTTTTCGTAAATATCTATATAATATTTGAAATATATCTTACCTTATAGTTACTTCAGAATGAACTTCTCATAGTGTAATAAATCAAAACTGGAGAAGTCCCTATAGTGATTAGGAAATAAATAGAATACCAACATCCCTAAAGGCTGTTCATTTCATTAATACAGTATAACAAGAATAATTCCAGAGAAAACTTCAAATGCAGAAATCTTCATCAAGAAAAATCATTTCCTGGTGAAGGCAGATATGGGAAAATATACTATAATATTATTCTGTTATTTTTTTCAACTTCGTCATTTAATTATTTTCTTCTTTGAACGCCTTTATTATTTTTACGTTTTAGCTATTTCATTCTTCCATAACCTCACTTAATCCAATATTATTAACAAACTTAATCAATATCTCATCGAACCCTCCTTAAGTCACTTGGCTCTTGCAATTTGTTTTTTTTTTAGGTACGTTAAATTTATGGTTTCAACGCCATGCATTTCACATTTTTGAGTTATTTAATTCATTAAATTACTACTTTTTTTTATTCTTTTTAATTTATCCATTCTGCCAGGGAATAAACAAATTCTCTTGTGTAATTTATCTCACTAAGGGACTATTACTGATAGCCAAGTAAATAGAGAAGAAAATCTCCAGTCACTTTCAATAAATTTCCTTAAATACATCTATGTCAATGTAAGCGAGAGATAACGTTCTATTTGGCAGACGATATATATTTTTTATACTTTACAGACATTCACCGACCTAATCTTGCTGATGCCATGGTGCTAACAAAAATCAACGAACTTTTACTTCACTCCATTAATATTGTCTCCTCTCAAGTATTCTGCATTTATTTGCTTTCCTCGCATATTTTATCTCTCCATGTATTTCCCATTACTTTTCTTAGTTACCTTTTTCCGTTGCATGAGTGAGTTAATGTTGGATTTATAAACTGTGCCATCTTTGTTAAGATTTTTCTATTTTTGATAAAAATGTTCAATGCACTGTTACCAAAGAACCTTCCAGCTATATCTTTACCATTCTTCCAACTTCTTTATTTAGTGTATAGGCAGAAAGGGGAAAGCGCAGCAAGGAGACAGACATTTCGTTTTATTGATGGAGAAAATATTTTTGTTTTTGATTTCTGTATGTTAAAATTTTGGGAGAAATTCTACCCCTAATTGGTATACTACCTATCTGCCACTATTCCTACATATTTAATCTTTGTGCTTCTTCTAGCAATAAGACTTGAATTTTCGTTACTCTTATTTGGCAGGCATATTGCTTATGCTAATAACATTCGTGTTGGTTTTTTCGATGTTTATCATAAGTTTTCTTTGTTCCATCTCTTCCATGAACATACAGATCAACTCTGCTACAAGGATGTCATCTTCATATGTCAGAATATTAAATTCTCTCCTTCGCGAATTCTTTTGTTCTTCATTCGATTTTCATATTTTCTCTTGCACAGAAATATCATCCATTCATTACTGCGATGGAAGAGAAGGAATCCAAGCCCAAGCCTTGTGCACTGAGAACTTCGCTACTAGATGTTTTCATGTCTGTACCCTGATCTTCTCACAAAGAGATATCCATAAAATATGTTCTTGGAGGATTGAATCAAACTACTTTGATATTACAGTGATATGCTCACAAACAAAGTAAGGCCTGCCATTCGAACGAAACGTCGTTGACTAAAGGCGTGATTTTGCTTCATGACAACGCGCGCCCACACACCGCACAGATAACTTAAAAAACACATCAAAAAGTGGAAACTGGAAGTGGAAACACTTCAAAAGGGGAGATCCTTCCACAGCCCCGACCTCGCCCCATCAGACTTCCATTTGTTTGGACTCCTTAAAGAGGCTCTACGTGGGAAACATTTTCAATCCCATGAAGAAGTTAAAATCAGGTGCAAAAGTAGCTTCGAGATCAACCCAAAGAATTTTTTGCCAGAAGCATACACAAATTAGAAGAACGATGGGACAAGTGTATAAATGTTGCTGGGGAATATGTTGAAAAGTAGCCAAAGTTTTGTATTGATTAAATAAATCGTTTTTGAGCTATAGCGATTTGTCTCGTTACTTATTGAATGACCCTCGTAAACCCTCGTAAATAAAGCAAAATATATAAATCAATACAAAATAATCTAATCTTCAATATATTTGCATAAAATCTTTAAGTTTAGCATAAATACGAGCATTTTTTAAAGATTTAATTTATTACAAAAAAGAGTTTAGTAATGTTTAAAGTTTGATTAAATTCAAGAAGAATGCTATCTCCATTTTTATTTTATTTTGTAAGAGTAGTTGTGGAAGCAATGAGACACAGTAGATTGAGCTGTAAAGCGATAGAAGAGGAACTACGTGGAAACGGCAAGTAATAGAGACATTTCTCACTGCAGATAAGGAAAGGCTTGCGCATCTTACCAGACTTCCTTTATAGATAATAAAGTTTAAAGGTGAACTGCTGTATTAGTTATTTTGACTTTTTGAACTGCATTCTTTAATTTTTCTTGAATCCATTTTAAAAATAAAACTTTTCTTATAAACAATTGTTGGAAATAGAAATTTTAATGAAAAGGAGGGGTTATTGCATTATAATTCCTTGATAGATAACTGCATTATGAAATTTCTTAAAGACAATTTTTTTGTCACGATAATAATTGATACCAATATAAATTGAAGCATAAATATAATCTTCTTGTCTTGATAATAAATATAATGATTATTAAAGTAAGAAGGCGATAGCAGAGTGATTAGAAGAGGTGGAATGCTATGATGGGTTGTCGTGCAATACAGAGTACAGTTCCAAATCCTGGCCTTGGATTTATAAAAATCTATTAACACAAATAATATATAATAAAATATATTAATATAATAATGTTGGTTTGCTAATTATCTCCCTCTAAGGCGATTTTCCGACTTCAGGATTAATGATGAGATACCTAGTTAAAATACATTGTTCAAATGTAAATCTGAATAATCGTAGAGCTATTTAACTAATGAATTATAATAATAAAATCAATTAATGCTAATCACTAAAATGTTTTGGATTACCACCAATAAAAACAATATAAACTGCTGCGCATGACAAAATGTTTTATTCAACCAAAAGTAATTTTTAAAACACCCACATGCCAATTTGTAACTTTAATTGATTAAAATTATACATTATTTTAAGACGTCGATCTTTTTAAAGTTAAATCAGTAGTCCAGAATTGAAAATTACTTACATAGTTTTGTACCAATTATTATTATTATCATCAAATCAATTCAATTTGTTTCGTTAATGCAGGACGTTACCCCAATGTTCGCTTAGTTAAAACTATTTTCTCTCCAAAGTTCGTTAATGGTTTCATTATTAAAAACTAATGATCTTAAATAAATTATGATATATTTTAAGTGCCAGTCAGTATGGGTTTAAAACAACAATGCAGTAATTCAATAAATACAAGGCAATTTATTGAGTATCCTTTGATATGTTTACAAAACACAACATGTTAAAGTGGACAGGATATCTAGGTAAAGTGATAAGTCACGTGTGATACTAGCCGAGTTACGTGACCTTGTCTATAGCGGTAAAGGGCCTTCACAGTGATGAGGAAGAAGATTTGAAGACCCCCTGTGGAGGGGCGAGGAGGTAGATACGGTTAAAACCATGAATGGAAGTGGAAGAACAGCGGTTGGTGTGTGCTGGCAGTTTTCGGCGCCACAAGCGTTGCCAGTCACTATAGCAACCGAGGTACATCCTAGATCAATAACGCAACAAAACCAGGTGCTGGTAGCCGCAGTCAACAAACCGCTACTGTAGTGCTCCCGCCTTCTTGTGTCCATAATTATCAATGAGATATAAATTCGTACAATTTTATTTAATCTCAAATAAATTCATAAAATGAGAATAGCTTAGTAGCAAGAAAAGTCCTCTGTTTGATATTTTCACACTAAAGAAATACATCTCAGAAAAGAAATTCATTAGTAATTGGAAAAAGTGGAAGAAATCGAGGAATTCAACAAAGAATTCTTATATACCATAAAATATTGGAAGGATAATCAAAGCTATGAACCAAAAAGTTAAATTGAGGATTGCAAATGCAGTCAAATGCTTTTTTATAAATCAATTTGATTGTGCATTAAATATTAAAATTAATAATACGAACAACGGTGACGCAACTTGAATACGAAAAGTCATAAATTAATTTTGAAATCATTTTAAAAGTTTAGTGAAAAGAAGGTTATTTTCACGCGTTGGTCTAGTGGTTAACGCATTCGCCTTTGATGTGAGAATTGTTCTATTCCCGTGAGGGCAAAGTCGGTATTTACCCAGCATCCTGAGAAAAAGAGGGAAACTATAATTTGGTGGCGCACCTAGGTAGCGAATGCCGGAACTAAACGGTGAAGGAACCGTAGGAATACAAATCGCCGTCTGGCAAGCCGCCTTGGCCCTTCACCGGGCTGTCGTACCAAAGAGAAGAGAAAAGAAGATTAAAATTGCAAACAATGAGTCCGTCCTTCATGACAGTAAGCGCGCGAAAATCCACTTATTTTCGAGTTGACCGGCTAAGGGTTATTTTTTGGTCCACGAGGGGCAGAGCCCTCATAAAGAAATTACTGAAGATCCGTAAAATATTAAAAAAATATTTATAAGTAGTTTTCGCTAAGTGCATTACAAATCACGGCCTTCTTAAGCACTCCGTAGGCCTTAAGGCCCCTGGGCACTATGATCTTCGTGGGCCCTTTTCAATTTTAAAAATTTTCAGGTTATTTAAATAATTCTGAGATAAATGCATAAATTGTACTGAAATAGTACACTGGAGGAAAGCTTAACGTTTCTTCTTTTCCCAGAACATCAGTTTGCCTGGGAAAATGTTTCAGATAAATATAACAAACATTCATGTATGCAGTAGTATACTAAGTAAAAACAAAATCATTGGATGTGTTTCAAGAAAATTATTATTATTATTATTATACCGGGTGCCTGATGGCGTGGGACCTAAGCCTATATGGCTTTTAGCTCCCCGATGCCCCCCATATCATCCCCTTAAATAATCTCCCCCAGTAGCTTACCGGTCAATCTGCAATATCCCAAGATATCCTTGAACTCCAACTCGCTCAGGCAATCCTGCGAGAGTGGTGCCCCTCCCAAATACGCGAAACCTAGTACCAGCGAAACGGGGACACTGACATAGATAGTGATACACCGTTTCCCTGACTCCGTCGTCGCACTTCTGACAAATGGGACTAGACGTCCTCCCTATGTTAAACAAGTGACTAGACACCCAAGTGTGTCCAGTCACTATCCCCACCAAGGTCCTCAGACCTGTCCTACTGAGGGACAGGAGATACTCCGAAACTCCCTGCTTAATTCCTTTTATAAATCTTTTAGCTTGGAGGCACCCTTGCGTGTCCCCTCAGCATTTCTCCAAGACTCTCATCTCCCAAAGTCTAATCTGTTTGTCGCGAAACTTCTTTGTGACGGCAAGGGCTGGTTCAGGACCACAAAATGGTAATGATGATCTCTCCCTAGCCAACTGATCCGCCCTCTCGTTGCCCTCTATTCCCGCATGTCCGGGTATCCAATAGAGACGCCCCTTACCCCTCCAAGCCAAAGCATTAAGCCTTCTTCTTCAAGAAAATCGCGATAAACTGGAAAAAAAAAATCAATAAAGGTTGCACTTTTTGGTTGATGGATTTTCACCGAAACTTTCGCTTTGATGCTAAACGGAAACTAAGTCTGAGTTTTCTCCGATTTTTCATTTTGAGATATTTTGTTCTCACACACTTACACAGACCATTCGTGTGATCGCCAGATTCTTAAATGAACCATGATTAACGATTATTTTTTATATTATTCATTTGTGAGCCTATTGTTTTGTGAGCTGATACATTTATTTCCAAGAAGCAAGGAAAGAAAAGAATAAAAGTTTATTCAATTAAATAAAACCAGACAATAATACCTCTTATCTCCGACTGAGCACCTTTTACTATCATAAATAGACTACAAAGAGATTGAAAAGGAAATTACCTAGGGATAAGGTCGGCAACAGACTGTCAACGCCAGGAATGTTACCATTGGATGCTTCTCCATTAAGCCCCCTGCACACCATCAATCTCAATACTACTAAGCTCTATAGCAAATGTTGTCTTTTTATACAGATACTGCTTTTTTAATAAAATAAATTTAAAATAAAATCTAAATATGTCGACCGTATATCTATGCTGTTTGAATAGTTTGTTCAATGTTACCGCTTTGCAAAATGTAAATTAAGTGATGTGTTACTGCAGTTATTCTCAAAAGTTATTCCTTTGAGTATAAATGATAAACTTTCTCATTCGTTTATTTATTATTTTTAACATTTCTCAAAATCTGTTTTCATTGTAACAAATCTAAATTCAATCTACATTCAGTCGTGCGTTCAATTCAACCTTTGATTTTTTAAATATAAATAAAATCTGATGTAAAGCACTCACCATGACTTTCTCTAACTCCAATTTTACATAGTTCAACAGACGCGAGATTTTCGAACTTTAATATATAACGCTTCTTCTTATTATAATTTATTTGTTTAATTGCATTAATATTTAGTTCGATTCCGTTTTTTTAGGTTGTTGCAAGAAACTAGATTTTGATTTAATTAGCTCATACTTAGATTACCATCTTTATAGTAATCTTTCGATAATTTGTGGACTGCTCCACCTACATAAAATTAATATAACGTATAGCTACACACTTCAGATCTAAGAAAAGTTTTTTAACTGGAAATTATGAATCCCTTGAAGAAATTTTTTGTACGTGTTTAACATGAATTTTATTTTGTCCCACAAGTATAAGCGGCCAAATACAAAATGGTGGTCTTATAGTGAATCTTTCATTTCCACTTCTTTTGCCTTCTTTTTCACAATGGAATGAAAATTCTGACTTTTTTCTTTATAGCTCATATTAATTATTATAAATAACAGTAAATACTATTTTAGAAATAACTTAATTTTTTGCATTTTTTTTTTTTTTATAAAAAATTGTTATTGCACAATTTGATAATTTATTAATACCCACAATGGGAAAATTAGTAAAAAAAAAATCGAAGTTAGTGTTTTCAGAGAAATAGCTATAAATAAATAACCGATCACATTTAGAACAAAAGGTGTGAAATATGGGTGTATATTGGGCCAGTCAGAAATTTACAATTATCATATTGACCACGCCCACATTAAACTCATTTAATTCTGCACTGTAATTGGCTAATTATTTCTTTGAAAAAACTAGTTTAGAATTTTTTTTACTTATTTTCCCTTTGTAGATATTTTATAAATTATCAAATTATGCAATAAAAAGTTTTTATAAAAAAAAATGCAAAAAATCAAGTTATTTCTAACATAATATTTACTGTTTTATATAATTAATGTGAGCTATAAAGAAAAAAACTCAGAATTTTCATTCCTTTGTTTAAAAGGAGGCAAGAGGTGGAAATTCAAGATACAATGTAAGCCCACCATTTTGTATTTGACCATTTATACTAATAAAATAAAATTGATGTTAAACCCCTACGAAAATCTCTTCAAGGAATTCATAATTTTCCGTTAAAAAATTGTTCTTAGACCTAGAGTGTGTAGCTATTCATTATATCTATTGTCCTTAATTTTATGTAGCTAGCTCAGTCCACAAAGTATTGAAAGCGTGCTATAAGGATGGAATCTACGCAAGAGCTAGTAGCTATTCAATCAAAATCTAGTTCATCTTAATCAAAACACTCACCCGACTTTCTCTTATTGCGAAATGGAAAATTTTCTTCACACTTACAATTCTCACTAGTGTTTAAAATCGTCGGCATTTTTATGGAGAAAATCACAAAAAACTGAAAAACCTATTCAGTAAAGTCGCACTTCCGCTCAAACGATTTTCTTCAAACCTAGAATTTTGACAACTTATATAATTCTAATTAATATTATGTAGTTGACAGAATTGTATAGCACATTTTGTTGAACTGAAATAGCACATTAAAGGAAAACATAATCCCACCTCTCCCCCAAAAGCCCCTTAAATGAATTTTTATTTGTATGTCTAGTTGATATAAGAAGTTTAAAGAAAATCGTTGGGGTCGTTTTAGTGAAATTACCAGCAAACCAAAAACTACTTTCAGTAAACCGCACCTCCGGTCATCATATATTTCAAACTTGTGAATTCAAATTTATTCGAGGAAACATATTTAATTGAAATTAATATTATTTAGATGATAGAATTGTGTTATAAGTGAAATAGCACTTTAGAAGAAACAATAACCGCCAAAAAGTGTCCTTAAATGAATTTTCCCAGAGAAATGTTTCAAATAAAAGTTGTAGCTCGTTGTATGTCTAGTTGATATAAGAAGTTTAAAAAAAGTCGTTGGAGCCGTTTTTGAGAAAATGATAAAAAACCCGAAAGAAACCGTTCAGTAAAGACGCACTTCCGGTTGATGGAATTTGCCCGAAATCTTCTTGTCTAATGCGGTGGCA